>VTPC01000940.1:28406-69637 GCA_011009095.1 Ignelater luminosus
TTATTAACTTTAATGTTTGTTGTTTAAGGTCGTTTGAATTTGTCTAAATGCTTTTCATGCTTCATTAATCAAGAAAAGGCGCTGTAATAAAAGAAAAATTCAATTTGTTTTTAAGACAAGGCGTTTCATTAGCGTCATTTGTAACTTTTATTTATAACTCGTTACAAATACAAAATCAGAAAAAAATAAGGAAACTGTGTATAATTGATTGTCTGTTAAACGAATGCTTTTTGGTAAACAAGCACGAATATTTTGAAAGTATTTTTTGTGATGAACTTGCAATTCAACAAGGAATTTTCCTATCTTGTCTTAATGCAGTTTTAATAATAAAATTAGAGAGTGTTCAAAGTAAATTTTATCTTAATGCAACTTTTTAAATTATTACAATTACAATTCAGGGTCTTATACAATATTCAGTCATAATACTTTCAATCCATTACTTACCCATAGTATGAACAACTACCTTCAATTACTTATTAAAAGTTTTTGAAGATTATATCAGATTTGCTGTTATTGAAATAAGGTAATGCCTACACTATATGATTATGGCTAATAACCTCTTATCTTGTAATAAGTACTAACATACATGGTAGTGGAGGCAAATTCTGATCTTGCCTACAATAAAATATACATTTTAAGGTTTAAATAGAAATAAGCACTTAACAGATAAATATTTGTTTTCATAAATCGTTATTGCATAATAACTATAATTGCGGTTTTTGAAGGCCATATTTATAGGAATGGTCACTGTTATTGGATTAATATTATTTCGAATACTAAATAGTATCTTTTTTTTTTATTTATTATAGGATACATGAATTTTCTTGTTCATTCAGAATTATATCCACGTGTAACCAAAAATCACACCATAATTAGGTCAGGTGTTAATCTTTCTAGTCAGTAACCTTCTATCAAATTTCTCTTTGCATTTGAATATGAACATATCTTGTGTGTGTTAATAAGGTTCTTTTAAATTTTATTTACTCTGGATTGAAGATCCATTCTATCGTCGTCTCTTAGTTTTATATTGCAGTTTCTTTTCTGAATCTTCTGATACTGTTAATACGCTTTTTTTTGTATTTTTACTTCAATAACTTTTTATGGAGAAGTCATTTGGGTCAACGAATTTATCAATTAGTCCTGATACCAAAGAGTCTAAAAAGGGTAACTGAAAAAAATCTAGAGGAATCTGAAAACACTTTTAATCACTGTCCAACTTCAAACAAAAATTTCGGCTGAAACTATACATATCGACTGGATTAAATACCAACGGTTTTAACTGGAATAAGACCCCGTTTCACAAAATTTCCTAATAATTATTATTTCAGAAAAGAGTATCAACGTGCACAAATATACGAGAAAAGCTATCAATCAATAAAATAATGTAAAAGTTTGAAGGTTATGAAAACTTGCATGTTATATAAATTTAAAAACCTGTATCTTCAAAACAAATTGGGAAAATTAAAAAAACTAAATGAAGAAAAATAAAAAACTGAGAGACCTTTCTAATGATTATCATTCCCGCTCGTGTTTAGATTTAGACGAGTCCCCGCTCAGAGAGTTAAATTAGGATATGAATTACGTCAAAAATGTCTTCCTCCCAATAAAATTTGTTTTGTTTTTGCGTTTTTTTGCCTTGGTGAGCCACAAAATTATACTCTGTTGTTATCGGTCTTGAACTGTCTAGATCAAGATAGTCTCTGTCTGTAGCAAAAGACCATGAAACTCAATAATATTTCTCCAAACTGGATAAGAAACTTGATAACAATGTATACAGTAAGAAATAGAAACATGGAGAAATAGAAAAAGATAACTGCATGATGGTCAAACTACAACTAAACGAAGTAATTTGTGTATGCAGTAATAGTCCGTGTGATAAACAAGCTAAAGTCAAAGTTGGCCATGACTAGTACGAAGTGTCAAAACTGTTAAGACAGCAGACAGCTGCTGAAAGTTGCGACTTAAGAAGTTTGCTTATGTTATTAGGTGATTTCGAACTCGCCCATTATTATAAATATAACATAACCTCCAAAGTCACAACTATTAACAGCTGTCTGCTGTCTTAGCAGAGTCGACGTATCGTTTCTGTATCCATTTTACAGTATTAGTAGTAGATACATAAACACAAACGAAATGTTTTGTACATTTGGCAAAACAGTAAAAGAGGGCATTGAAAGATACATTCATTGCAGATATCAGATTTTGCGGTCCACCATCGGCCGACATTGTAACTAACTACAGGGAAAATTAAGCTAAGAACACAAACATCATTAGTAATGAAAAAACCTACGAATATACATAAGTAGATATTTCCGGTGGTTAGACGATGACAGTAATTATAATCCTGTAAGAACAACCAAGCGGATAGCAACTTCAATTATTTTTGGTAAAAGTCATTTTGACAAAGACACGTATTATCTGTAAGTACGGCCTTTATTAATTTAGAAACTGCCAACTAACAAAAATTAATCAAAAGCGTTTTCTGTCTTTGTTGTTGTTTATAGAATTCTATTACTGTTGTGTCTAACTATAGAAATTATCCATATTTCGTGAACTTTAGGCAACTGGTATATTACATACGGAAATAGGCTAACAGAAAATAGTTTTTAATATATGTACTTGAGACCAACATATTCAGAAATCAGAAATAAGTTGATACAGAATATTGAGAAAAAATTACCAAAGAACTAGGACATAAGATGCTTATTTATAAACAAAATTGTCTTAATTTCCACTTCAAATCTAGAAGAAAATAATTCCCTGCGAGAGCACCAGAAGAGTTATAAAAATCAAAATTGGCCTTGCTACTTAGAACGCTTTGGAACATAGCCTTAGGTAAAAATTGCCGTTTGTCCAAATCACTACATATTACAGATGTTTATATATGAACTCTTCCAAGACTAAGAATAGAACATTTTTTCATGTCTTTTTGGGAACGCAAAGTCGTAAACATTGAATTTCTTCTGTTTTTCTGTGCCCATACTAAGTATTTAAAAAATTTGACATCCTGTGTATTTGATATTTTACGGGGTCGTTATACATGGTCCCTTATGAAAGCCACTTATGTCGGTTAACAGCGCAGTCAGTTGCCTACAAAAGACCTTAGCAATTCTATCTTCAAAAAGACGTCATTTTCATTGTCCAAGTTAAATATAAACCAAAACTAAGGCAAAAAGAATCGCTGTATCTAAAGAGGTGACGATCAGCAGACAAAGTTCATACCGTTAGTGTAGATTTAAGATATTACAAATGTTGCAATGAAAGATATCGGAAACTTAAAAATTCTTGGTCAGCGCTTACAATATTACTCATTGGGCTTTCAATTGAGCTATCTCATGACTATATTTGTCATTTGAGATCTTTGAGAGATGACCATCACCGAAAGAGAAGTTACGTAATATCAACAAGATTTATACGATATTGTGCCCCATTTTATACTAATGTAAGTTGCCGCTAGTGGGTTAAGTCCTAAAGTTGAAGCCTTACGGAAATAAAAGAAAATATCTTGGATATGACTTTGTTGGTAAAAGTGAGAATATTTTCTAAATTTTATTATCTAAGTTTGCAGGATAATTAGCAACCCTCGACTATAGTATGTCCAGCTAACTAGCAATCCACAGTTGACTTTGAATCTTCTTCTTTAGGTATCATCTCCTATCGGAGGTTGGCAATCATCATAGCGATCCTGACCTTGACGGCTGCTATTCTAAATAGTTGTCCGGAACTCAGACCGAACCATTCTTTTAGATTCCTTAGCCAGGATATTCTTCTTCTTCTTATACTCCTTCGTCTAATTATTTTACCTTCTGTTATTAATTTTAGTAATGAGTATCTCCTTCCTCTCATTACATGTCCGAAATATTCAAATTTCTTTTATTTCAGGGTTCGTATTATTTCTTCTTTTTTGTTTAGTCTGGTCAAAACTTCCACATTTGACACATGGTCCACCCAAAATAACCGGAGAATCCTCCGATAGCTCCAAAGTTTGAAAGACTCTAGCTTTTTTAATGAATATCTACTTGCTTCAGTGTTCAAGCTTCGGCTCCGTAGAGTAAGGTAGGAAAGACATAACATTTTAGAAATCTAATTCTTAATTCTACTTTTATGTCCCTACTGCTTAATCAATCTCAATGCGAGTTCTAATTTCTTTTGTTCATTGGGCATCTTCAGTCAACTAAGTATCCAGATATCTGTATGCGTTTACTTTCTCGATTTGAATGTTAACCACCATCAAATTTTCATTAGTATCATTTATTTATTTTTTTTTATTTCATAAATTTTGTTTTTCTTAGATTTATTTTTAATCCGTAGTTACTACAGGTGTTGTTTAGACGTTCTACCATTTGTTGAAGGTCTGGTAGATTATCTGCTACAATGCCAGTGTCATCTGCGTATTGTAGGTTATTGACAGTCTCATTTATTGTAATCCCTTCTGTGCATTTCAAGATTGACTTTTGAAATATAGTTGCACTACATATATTAAGCAGAAGGGAGGACAATACGCATCCCTGACGTACCCCACGCAGTATTTCTGCTTTTTCGGGTAGCTTTTCCTCCACTTTAATTTTAATCTTTCGGTTTCAATACAAGTTTGATATAATTCTAATATGTCGGCTGTTTGTGTTCTTAGCTTTTAGGATGTTAATTAGTTTTTCGTGACGAACTTTTTTTCAAAAACTTTTCCAAAATCAACGAAACAAGCATAGCTAGCCTGATTCACGTCTAAACACCTCTGCGTAAGTACATTAATCCCAAAAAATGCTTCTCTTGTACCCGTTGGATTCCTAAAACCCATTTGGGTATTATTTATTTCGATGTCCAGTTTTTTATGTATTAAGTTGTAAATTATGAGCATTCATTAGCATTGTTCTGTTTTGGTATGTTTACGAAAGTTGATAGTAACCATTGTTTTGGTATTGTTCCGGTGCAGTAAATAAAATTATATAATCGAACAAGGACATCTATACATTCATTATCAATTAGCTGAAGTAGTTCTACTGGTATCTCGTCGCGTCTTGTTGCTTTACTCCCTTTGGTCTGTTTTATAGTGTATGCGACTTATTCCCGCAATATTTCTGGTTCGTCTATTTTGTATTCTATCAGCTCATCTTCAAATAGTTCTTTAGTATATTTTGTCCATTTATTGAGCTTTTGTTTTGTGTCTATGAGGAGGTTTAGCTTGAAGTCTTTTATTATTTTCACTTGTTACTGTTTTCTTATACCCACAATTTATTTTATCTTTTATCTCTTTACATTGACTCTGAAGCCAATTTTCTTTTGCTATTCTTATCTTATTTCTGATCTCTTTATTTATTTCTTTATATTTAGTCATGTTCTTGTTTTTATATCCTCTTTTATTTTCCATACGGTTTAGTATTTTTTCCGTCATCCATACGCTTCTACCTTTCTTCATTGTGCTTAAGTGTCTTTTGCTGGTGGACAGCAGACCCTCTCATATACCATTCTACTTTTCATCTACATTTTCTAAATTTTAATTCTTTACTTCAATGTTTCGTAGATTATGGTTTATTTGGTCTTTTGTTCTTTGATATACATCCGCTTCTCTTAGTTTACTAATGTCTAGTATTTCCTTCTTCTTCTTTGGTTTCACTTTTTTTAATGTCAGTCTTATTCTAGCCACAAGAAGGTTGTGATCAGATGAAATATCAGCTCCTGGATAAGCCTTAACCGATTTAAGGAAGTTCTTAAATCTATTATTGATAAGTATGTAGTCAATTTGATTCCGTATGACTGTGTCATTTGTGCTGTCTGTAGGAGATTTCCATGTATACAGTCTGCGTTTAAGTAATTTGAAGTATGTATCTGTTATGCTGTAGTCTTTGATTTGACAGAATTGGACTAGTCGGTCTCCTCGCTCATGGTGTTCTCCTAGAACGTATTTTCCAACGCATAGTTCCACTTCGTCTTGGCCGACTTTGAAGTCTCCTAATATAATCGTACTTTCGTGTTTTTTTTATTGTTTTAAGAATGGATTTCAATTCTACGTAGACACTTTCAATTTCTACTTCGTCCTTGTCCGCAGTTGGTGCGTATATCTGAACGAGGTTTATATTAGTGTTTTTAGCTTCTAGTTTTACCATCATGACTCTTTCTGAAATAGGTGAAAAGCTCAGAACAGATCTATTTGTATTTTTTTCAACAATAATTGCTACACCATAACTACATTTACATCATCATCCTGTTCTTGCTAGACATTTTCCCGCTTTCTAGTATGTTCAGCTTCATGTGTTTCATTTCTAATATAGCGTTATCAAGTTTTCCTGCTGATAACAGACTTCTCCCATTCCAAGTGGATATCTTTGACTTTGGATATAGATCGCAAAACTTAATTCAATTACAATAAACAAGATATTTCATTAAAGTGCTATATAAATAATGAATTATATTGACATGTCTAGGGATATATCTAATAGAACAGATTAAGAAACTGCTAAAAAAGATATTGCAACACAAATAAATACCTCTTGAATGCATCCGTTATAAAAGGAATTTTCGAAAGACTGGTAAACAGTCAATTTTGATTTTGAGGAAGACATTTCGTGACAATTTTGTTATTGCTCTTCAGACTTTCAGGTTGAATGGCTTAAACGTTTGGTTTTTAGGTAGCTCCACAAAAAAATCTAAAACAGCTGATCAAGTGATCAACATCTTGGAAAACGTTTATCTAAAAACTATCGCACGCGAACATCATAAAGCGAAAGCGCATCATCTTGTTGAAAAGTTAGTTCGTTTTCTGAAAGGTTGTATTTATTTTCCAAAATTTAGATAATCATAGGGTCAATCTGGTCTTCCAACATAAGTAAATAAATACCTTCATTTAGGGTGTCCTGAATGAAAAACGGTTCAACAAATTGGATTTACCATTTTTTGTGTGCATTTCAAGACCTAAGCATAGTTACATAACTGTTTGTCTGTGCAATTAATGGAAAACCTTGTGTAAGTACATATGTAAGCACTGATTTGTAAGTTTCTCACAATCCAGTACACATGTTATTTAATGCTGTTAATTACAAACACAAGTTAACAGCAAAACCTAGATTTTTCTTTTTTTTTGCAGTGTTAAACATCAATATGGCGTTTTAACATGGCAAACTAAAATTTAATGTCAAAATCATAAGTTATTTGATATTGCATTCACAGACACTTTCAACGATTCAATTTTACATCAATGTCTTGATAGTACAACTTCTTACTTAACCCAACCTTGATAGTAATTTATAACCAGTTTAATATTAAAACACGTATATTTCATCAAAAATTAGCATTTGACTACATTACGTTTTATTAAATCCGTTAATAATATTAATTTTGAGATAACCTCCACGAGTCTAGTCTAAATAGAATTTATGATTAATTAGCTTACCTAAAGAATTAATTGAAATAATTTTAGGTTCCCTTATCTCAGCTAATTTAAATTTTTTTTTATAGCTTTGTAACTCGGAATTGCCATAACGAGGTGTCTACAAAATTAATATTAAAATTTTATACCTACTAAGCGTAAATAAAGCTCCTTTAACATAATTTTTCATTCCACTTTCTAGTACGCGAAACTTATCCGTCTGAATTGTTATATAATTCTTATTTTAAATAAGTTTGCATTTTTGTTTATACAATTGTTTTGAAATTCCTTTAAGATTATAAATTTACTATTATACACATGATACTATATCTTTAAGTATTGTTTTCCATCATTATTTAATTAAGGACCTTGTACTATTTATACACGACAACTATTACTACATTGCACAAGGAAAATTTATATATTGTTAGACATGTCATAGTTGCATTCTTATGGTTTTTTATTTGAAATTAAATAAAAAAATATTTTGTTAGTTAATGTGGTTTTTATATGGCAATTAAGCTTTTGAAATGTGTGTATCTATTGAACGTATTGAGAAATTAAGACTGGTTTCGTTGCGGTCTACATATTGTACTTTCTATTAGTCTCACTACGTGCGTTTGTTGGTGTGAGCATATTTGCCAGTGTTCTGGGGTGGTTTGTTTATTTTATTAAAAGCGCAAAAACTAAAATAAACTTTGGTTGTTGCGTAAAACAAAAATGATAAAAGTTCAGATTTTATATTCCAGTTTTCCATCCTTTTACTTTTCAAATACGCATTGCCTTTATCCTAAATATGTAAATTTTGATCTACTATCTTATTGTTCCTTTCTAAATCATAATCTTAAAGTTTGATATAAAAAACAAGACTTTTTATTTATAATAATGTTGATTTTGCCTTATATGTATATGAATTTTAACAAGTAGGTAGTGCTAATGCGATTACGTCTGCGAATTTAGTTCACAACAATACCGGTTGTAACATTAAGTATTTATTTGCGAAAAAATGCAGTTGGATATGAATTAGAAACAGTTGAACAATTTAAGGAAAAATATCGTAGTAAGCCTATAGTTTACATAAAACATTTTTGTGCTACTACAAACTTTCACGTTGACATTATATAATGTCAAATTGACATTTTATTTTGTTTACGTATGTTATTAGCTACCGTATCGTGGTATAACAAGATACAGTCTGGTTAACTTTGGGTGTACGCACCCTACTGAACTAGAATGATAGTAATACGCGTAACTATCAATCTTTGATGGATTATGCTTTTAATATGCCGATAACATAATTGAGATGTTTTGTAAGATTACGTAAGCAGAGAATCCTTACGTGTAACCATATCTTCATTATAAACGTTCTACAAATTAAAGACTGTTATGTCATCCGATCGAATTTGGTAAATAAGAAGGTTGTTTTTATTACACCCACATAGACCCCCGACAACAGCCCAATAAATCTATGGTGTAGTGGGTTCCATCTTTTGGGAAATTATTAGTTTTGAATATTTTTCATTTGAGCCACAAAATGAATTAAGAGTTATTTTAAATCGGCATTGAATGTAAAATGTAGGAGACTACACGCGCTTTTTAACTCCTACAATATGTTATTATCATTATTATTTATTAAGTTACCTTGAAAAAGTACACACAACTGTGTTTCTACATTTGCAACTTAATAAATCATTTTGTGAATTCTATATTCGAAATAAAAGAGATTAAATGCTTACCCCATCTTTTTGCTCGCCTTCAGGAGCTGTTTCAGTTGTAGTCGTTGTGGTGGTGGTTTTTCCAAATATTAATTCTGTCGCTCTAAGTGCGTAGACATTTTGAAAGCTCAGCCAAAGTACCCCTGAAAATAAAGATTTATTAGGTCATTTGATTTGCAAATATTTTATCAGTAAATGATGGCGTCTCGATGAGATTAACCTTAAATTTTAGAACGAGATTGTTATGTTTTAGAAGGCATTTGTAAAAGTAATTATAGAGAAGCAAAGAAAACTATGTAATATGTAAGAAATCATAGTGATAAATTAGTAGACACATTATGCCAATTCTGGCTCTCAAATAGTCTTGACCTTGAAACAATTTTAAGCTTTTCAGGTAGCCTATGCTAGTCAGTGTATTAAAACTGTAAAACTGTATGTGCGATATACATATTATTTCAGTGTTGATCCTACTTTTGTCTAAAAAAGAAACTAAATTTTGCGTTACCGAATTCGGGCCTATCCGTCTCACACCTAATTTATCAATTCCAAAAGAATAGGTAATGTGATACACTATTGTGGTTTACTCTAATTTAAAAACAAGGCCTAGCTTGACTCTGAAAAGTCTTCTATGTATGTAGAGCCTGCCTGCCAATACCTTCGTAATTTAGGACGCAGTTCTGTTAGATCCAAGTTTTTGTTTTTTTTTTGTTTGGTTCAACTTTCACACCATCTTTTTTGCGGTCTCGCGGTTTTGAGTCATTGTTACCTTCTCTATTCTCTTATGGCCCATTCTTTACCCGTGGGCCCTACAACGTCGTCGTCGTATACGTATCCACTCTACTGCATCTTGAACTTTACATGTTTCTTTTTTAGTCTCACTTCTTTGTATATTTCTTAATATGACTTTGATTATTTACTGAACATAGCCTCTTCATTTCTGCGCTTCTCAATATTTGTTTCGTATTAGAATAAAATCACAATAGGTCTGATACATTTTTTATAAATCTGTAATTTAGCATCGTTTGTCATGAATTTATTATCTACGCCAGCTAAGTAATATCTCGTAGCATAATACTACCGCACTTTTTGAGACTCAAGTATTTTACACCTACCATGCGTCCTACGTTAGAACACGTCGAAGAAAACATCTGCTTAAAATACTAAAGAACTATCTATCCCCCAGAGATAAAGGAAGAAAAGGCCTATTGTTCAAATTTAAAATTTCTAACCTAGTTGTCTTCATTGCGGACTTAGAGTCGGATCATTCAATAAAATGTAACCACCAATGCCATTATACAACGTTACTAGAAGAAACAATACTTTCAAGATTGTTTACTGTAAAACGCAATCTCGTGCCTAATGTCGTTTTTCATAGACGAGAACTTATAAACTTTGGTCGGTTCATTAAAGTTTGCAAAAAATCAGAAAAAAGCCTAGAGCAAATAGTCGAGGAAATAAAGCAAAAAACGTCGAAAACAATCGCCAAGATGGATTTGGCGTTGTCTAGAAAAAATGTCCCCTTTTAGTTTTTTGACGTTTTTTGTTATTGCATTTCTACAGAGGAAAATGCATCTTTTTGGATGCACTTTGATGCAGTTTGAAAATAAGCCAAAATGGGCCAGATTTTCTCACTAGGGGGTTTTGTGAGTCGCTGATCACAAATCCGGCATTAGTTTTTCGGAAAAGTGAACCTGGCAGTGGAAAAACGGAAAACTTAGCCTAATTTCTAGAAAATCTTTCTTGTTTGTGAAAATTTTGAATTTTAACTTGAAAATGGGTCCTAGAAGGTTTTTTCTGGTTGCTGATTACGAATCCGATATTAGTTTTTCGAAAAAACTACCCTGGCGGTGGAAAATCAGAAAATTCTGTTCAATTTCTGGAAAACTTTTGAAATTTCAGCTCGAAAATGGGTTCTAGAAAGTTTTTTATGTAGCTGATTACAAATCCGGTATTAGTTTTGCCGAAAAAACATCCTGCCCATGGAAAAACGGAAAATTTGCCCTAATTTCTGGAAAAATTTTTTTGTTTGTAAAAATTTTGAATTTTAACTCTACGATGGGTCCTAGGGGATTGTTTTTGGTCGTTGATCACGAATCCGATATTAGTTTTTCGAAAGAGTAAACCTGGCCGTGGAAAATCGGAAAATTTAGCCTAATTTCTAGAAAATTTTTCTTGTTAGTGAAAATTTTTAATTTTAACTTGAAAATGGGTCCTAGAGGGTTTCTTTGGTCGCTAATTACGAATCCGATATTAGTTTTTCGAAAAAACTACCCTGGCCGTGGAAAATCAGAAAATTCTGTTCAATTTCGGGAAAAAGTTTGGAATATTAGCTCGAAAATGGGTTCTAGATAGTTTCTTATGTCGCTGATCACAAATCCGGTATTAGTTTTGCCGAAAAACCATCCTGCCCGTGGGAAAACGGAAAATTTGCCCTAATTTCTCCAAAAATTTTTTTGTTTGTAAAAATTTTAAATTTTAACTCTACGATAGGTTCTAGGGGATTGTTTTTGGTCGTTGATCACGAATCCGATATTAGTTTTCCGTGGAAAATCGGAAAATTTAGCCTAATTTTTAGAAAATTTTTCTTGTTAGTGAAAATTTTTAATTTTAACTTATAAATGGGTCCTAGAGGGTTTCCTGGTTGCTGTTTACGAATCCGATATTAGTTTTTTGAAAAAACTACCCTGGCCGTGGAAAATCAGAAAATTCTGTTCAATTTCGGGAAAAATTTTGGAATTTCAGCTCGCAAATGGGTTCTAGATAGTTTCTTATGTCGCTGATCACAAATCCGGCATTAGGTTTTCGAAAAAACCATCTTGCCCGTGGGAAAACTGAAAATTTGGTTTAACTTCTGAAAAAATCTTTCTTGTTTCTGAAAATTTTTGATAAACCATTCTGGCCGTGAAAAATTGGAAAATCCTGCAACTTTCTTAATTTTTCTCATGTTTAACCGCTCTTAGGCAGTTCATTTCGCTTTCGATGTAGTCGACATGTTTGGAACATTATTTTTCACTGCAACAGTGAAAACTAATGCCGGATTCGTGATCAGCGACCCAAAAAACCCCCGAGTGAGAAAATCTGGCTCATTTTGGCTCATTTTGCAGATTTTTTTTCAAACTGCATCAAAGTGCATCCAAAAAGATGCATTTTCTTCTGTAGAAATGCAATAACAAAAAACGTCGAAAAACTAAAGGAGAGCATTTTTACTAGACAACTCACAGAATCGATTGCCGCAAACCGCATCAAAATTCATCTTGGCGATTTTGTTTTTCGACCTTTTCTGCTTTATTTTGTTGACTAAAAAGTTCTCAAGTTCTGTTTATGAAAATTAATATTCGAGTTAACATTATTTACTTCCTTCCGGACTGGAAACAATTAAATTATCACTCTTTTTTTCTTTCCTATTTGGTTAATCTGCCTATAATATAACGGAGAGAAATAAAGATGGCTGGAGTTCATTCAGCAATTAAAGATTGAATTAGTGCTGGGTGAATGCAGTAAGTCTACATATTTAAATATATCAAAGTAGCTCTCTTTGATGCTATTCACGGTACCGGTTTTGAACGTTAAACAGAAGATGTACCTCTTTGAGCAGCATTATCAGAGGGGGTGCGAGGCGCTTCTTCCAGAGCGCTCTGGGCAACATAATAAAAAAATACAAAACAATGTAAAATATGACAATAAGTAAGAGTGATGATTGCATCGAGGGGGGGGGGGGAACATCTATTTTGAATTATATTGTGTGTTAAGTTTTAATTGGTTAAATTCACTGTCGTCAGCAGGTTTTGCACTTTTTGAGCTTTTATGAAGTTTCTCTCAAGAGGAAAATCTGCTGAACTTGCATGGCACTATGGTTGTATTACATATGACTCAGTTTATCTCTGTTACATTGTCCAATTTAATATAACCCCAAACTTTTCCTAGAAGGAAAAACAAGACAAATAATTTTACTGCAACGTTGGTTTCTCACTTTTGTGTTTGCACCAAATCTTTCTTTGAACTGTTGCTCAAAAACTGTCACAACTTGATAACCCTAATTATCATTATTGTGGTATCAGTATAGAACATGCTTTTTAAATCCGTATGTTCTGGACCGTCTCATCTTTACAGAACCTCATAATTTCTGTAAAATTGTAAAATTTTGTTTGAATTTGAAATATTCCACTTATTTTTAATTTTAGTTTATAAAAGTTCCCGAAGGATTAGGAATAATTAATTTCAAGGTGTATTGATAATTAGGTTAGTTGTAAAGTAAGATGATTATGAATGTCGGGATATTAAAATGGTTTTAGATGAATTTGTCTAAAACTCTAGTTTGATTAAGATAGTTGATTGCTCAAGCTTCAAATCTCTTGCAGAATCATTTCATGAAAATCTCATAAACTGAGTTTACAGCAATATCGGTTTAACTGCCATAGGGTTCATCCTTAATGAATTATATTTACAAAATTGGAATTAGCTAATTTTAAAGTTTGAAAACGTTTGGTTTAGTTGTAAGCTAGATGTTCTAGATATCGGGATGTTGGAATGGCGTTAAACAAATTTGTCCAAAGAAATTTTCTACTGCAGTTAAGGTGGTTTATTTCTCAAGTTTACGTTGCTACTTTTCATTGATCATTTTAAATTGTTTACAGAATTGCAAAATTCTGACAGAATTCTTAGAATATCACCGTTCCAGTTTCACCAAAATACCATTCTTAAAACTGAGTTTATTGCAATATTAGTTTGATTGAAGTAGGGATAGTCCGCGATGAGTCAGCTTAGTCATAAGTAGAGAATTCTTAGGGTTCCAAATTCTAAAGTTTGGAGATGATTAGACTAGTTGTAAAGTCATTGTTGTGAATTTCTGAAATATTAATATGGTGCACAATTTTGATTAAAATTACTCTTCTATTTGTGGTTAATCCTACTTAATCTATGGGAAAAGATTTAGCACGATAGCAACAGAAATCTTTCTTAATGGGTAAGCTGCAGGGCAACGACTTAAATCTACTGTTTTCTTCCTCTTTTTCTTTTTTACTTCACGTTTTAAACATTTCTCTTTGTTCCTACTTTATACTTTATTCTTCCATCTTCTTCCTTTTGGTTTATAGTGCATTGTTTGTTTCGTTATACGGTTGTTACCTATAACCTCTACCTGTTGTTGCTACTTTTGCGCGCATCTGTTTACTTTCCTATTTATCGAGTATACGCTTAGTTCCTGTCTGATTGGAGGTTACCCAACATTCATTTCCGTATGTTAACATCGGGGCAGCCATTGCTTTGTATGGTTTTTGTATTGTTTCCCTTCCTGTTTTGTTTTTAGAAATTTGGTGTACGACACCACATGTTACCTACATTGATGTTTATGCAACTTATTTTTTATATCACTATCAGGTTCACAGCCGACACGGTATTCAAGAAAATTGAAATGCAAGGTTTGTTCTAATTGATTGGTTATTGATAATTATTCTATTTAGAAATACTCATATTTAATTGCATGCACAATGTACCTACTATTTACTTGTATGCCAATGGTTTTTTTATTCTTAGGTATACAATACATAGACTGAACAAGTGAATATGGTACTTATGTCATTTTTGCTCTTGTGAAATATTTATTATTTTCCAATTTCACACAATACATGTTCTGTTTACCAATCTTTTGGTGTTTTCAACCCCTGACTATACAATCGTCTACTTAAAAACAGTTCTAAGATTTTCACGTAAGATTACTTACAACCGTCTCCGTTTCTCTGAACTTTGAATCTCACTTGTCACTCTATGAAATCTCAGAACATCGATATATTCTTTGAGGTAACTGCTGACACCAATTGTCAAGTTGAATCCTTCTATTTTAAAAAATAACTGTGTTTGTATTTTTCCTTTGGTCTCATTTTTCATAATCATTTAGGTTTAGTCACAAACGCAATAAAAATTAAAGTTTTTCCAGAGATAATGCAGATAATTATACCTAGAATTTTTGCAAGATTTCAAAAATGTAAAAGCATAGTACACTGGCGAATCAAAACCAGAATTTAAACTCAATGAATGTTCGGTACATACAGTTTATTCATCTTTTGTATGTAGAGTATGGTATTTTTCCAATTGAATAAAAAAGGATTTTAAAGAGTCAAGGACAATCTTTTTAAAAAGTAAAACTTCAAGATTTACCTACAGTATAATATTGATTATACGAAAACGCATTAAACTTGTTTCCTTTAATTACATGCAAATATATTAAAACTAAATGTCTCTAGATCAATAAATCAAAAACCATACCTTTTTTTTACCAATAAGTTCATTGTAATTAAAACTGTTATAACTGCTCAAAAAGAGGCCTTCTAATGATAGTAAACACTTATGAAAGTATGTGAAGTAAGTATACATAATAAATTAATACTTGACGTGCGAGCCTAACACTCTTTTAATTCATTCATTATTTTATTCCTGTTACAAAGAAATGTAAAAGTTGGTCATTGTCAAACGCTCTTTTAAAGCAGCGTTTTATTAGCCGAAATTAGAATATAAAAAGAAAATCTTACCTGCTGATAGTAAAAGCCAGAGCCCCGGTGGCCTCTTCATCCTTCTGTAACAATAATAAAAAATGTTGTAATACTTTTGCAACATCCTTAAAGAAATATGATAGCATATCCTGTACAAGCAATACTACAGCATATCAAATTTGATTTTAACTTGACTTAAAATCACAGGAAATACCATCCTTGTTATCTTCTCATAAAATCGACAAGAGAAAAAATAATTAATTTACTTTCATTTTTACATTATCATCTAAATGATGTTACCTTATAATCTTGCTATTTTCCAAACAAATTTAAATCATTCGATAAGCCATCGAAGAGAGTACGGAGCAACCGCGCGTATCGCACGAGCTTTCAAGTACAACTGGATTTTTGTACAAAATTTGAATATCATTCAGAATGTGTGTGTTGAGATGTTTGCCGAAGGATAAAACTACTTTGGACAGTATTATTCGATCCATTAAGTACGGTTCGATTTTGCAAACTGGAGTTACAGGTTTTACATAATGAATTCCAAAAAGTTGTGCGGCAGGAAAGCAGATCCGAAAATAAAAATAATTCTTAGCGCCACTCCATTGTGAGAGGGTTAACATACTTTCAAAGGACTTTTACGCTTTTTTCTTCCAAATGTTTGGAAATATTGGAATAATTAAATTACTATCAAGGTTATTTATAAAATGTTTGTTTATTGACCAACTAATCTGTAAAATAAATCAAATCTAAAGGTCATTTGATTGCTATTTGTTTTTCCACCTTCCTCGATACGATTGTTTGTTTAGATTTTTTTGTATTAAGCAAAAACGCAAAATTAATGAATTAATATTTTGTGACAACGCAATATTAACGTAAGAAAGACAAGGAGACTTTAGTGTTTTTTCCAGGTTGTTTTTACAAAGTTTTATGGACATCTACCTAATGCTTGTTCTATACATTGTTATTAAACGTGAAGCTTTAGATTGAAACTCTTTAATTTTTAAACCACTGCGCTGGATTAAAATTTTTAGATTGCTTTCACCAAAATAGTCTTATCTAGAATCTACGGAATTTGTCAAGGTCGGACGATCACGATTATAAATATTTGTAGGTAAAAAATAGACCTGTGCTGTTGTACTTTGTTAAGTTGCTAAATTTCATTTTCTATTTAATTTTGTAAAATTTGTAAAAATAAGTTAGTAATTTTATCATTAGTGAAATTAACCGTCTAAGATTTAAATTCTTAAACATACAATTGAATACCAGTGCATTAATTTTACCCATAGAATGTCATTTGAGTATTTCGGAAAAGTCTTCTGGACTTGTACACCTTATCACTTGCAGAAAGATAGACTGTTGTCTAATTAAATCATCTTAATTTGACTATAGTTATATTTATTTTTTGGTCTCTTTTTTGGGAAGATATCATCTTAAACTACTTAGCATGCACAATGTTGCAATATATTCAATTCATAAACAATAAATAACAAAATAATGCTAATTGTTTTCTAAATCATTTCAAATCTTTCAAACAATTGCTATAAGAAATTAGTAGTGTTATATATTGTTAATCTTCGACTTATTATGTACATTATTCATATACTTAAGAAATACTTCAGGTTTATTGAATCAATCCTTTTTTTATCAATCAAAAAGTTTTTTAAGTGATTACACTTCTGTTCGTTATGAGACTTTGTTATTATTCTTCTTATGCGATTTATAAGTACTTTTTGGGATAAAAATATAATTGCAAGCAGGCACTAAAAGTCTTTGCTTAGTCACCCAAATAATACAAAACATTGTTTACTAATGGATCATTTTGGTATTTCTAATTTGAATTGAACTTTTTGTTCTATTGCTATTAAAGTCATTCGAGTTTACACCTTGTTCATTCAGGAAACCCAATGCATTGTATTCCTCGGATCGCTTCGAGACTTTTTTTTGGCTAAGAATAGACATTCTAGAAGATACAAAAATAATGATGGAATAAGAAATAAAATTCATAAAACTTAACTAGTATTTCGAGATTTCACCCAGGGCGTAGAAGTAGATTGTCTACGGTTCATCGAAGCTGCACTTGCAATGATTATTTAGATATTCAACCGTGGACTTTTCCTTTTAGACTTCTTAAAAGAAACTAACTTAGTGTAAAGAAATCATACGCATTGGCCAACGGCCAGTCTTTGCTATCCTTGATCATGTCCATGGAAAAATGATTTTACAGAAGCTATAGTAAAAAGCAATCGTGCTTTGCAATGCCAAACGAGTGGTCAACAGCCAGGTTTTGTCCCTGGTAATACTATTCGTGGTGGCAACCCAACAAAGCAAAAATGAGATTATAGAAGGGTAAAGTAAACAAATATATGTACCACACAGACTTAAGTAACTAACTTAATTAAATTAAAACAGGTGTGGTACTAATATAATTAGGAATATTACATCTATGCCTATGAAACTTCGAATATTTTTATCAAAGCCAGTTTATCAAAATACAATGCAACAGAGAATTTTGGAATTGGATAATGCAGATTATAGAAAAACAAAAGATATAAAAACCAAGCGCACAAACTTACTGTAACTTGCCTTGCGAAAATATAGTGTTGCCACTATTATTATATCGAGTACTTGTGAATCTACAATAAGAAAATCTAACATCCTTCGTGATAAGGTTATGCCTATTATAAGAAGATAAATAACATTCCACAGTGGTCTAGAACTTGAATCTGAACCACTAGCTTTAACTTATGAGTTCTTTCTTTTCCCGTTAAGTACAGCAATCAAAATTTATTCATCATTAGATTTGTAGGCTTTGCTTGTGTTATTGCCTTTCTTTGTTACTGCGATATTCACAGTGGTGTATGTTACAATTTTTCTGAGTTGAGAAAAATAATGAAATGATGATGAACTATTTTTCCCACAATTCAGATTGCCACACTATCCAGCAGCTGCAAAAGGTGTTTATTGAAATGCGTTTTAGAGTGGTTTAATAGGCCTTCGTGACTTTTATTGACGTTGCTACTTGCTAGTAAGATAAAGTAATGGGTTGAAAAACCAATCCAAGTTTATAAGAGTGAACCTTTTCTGTTCTACTAGGTATCACTTTAACCAAACCCAACATGTGATGCAACTGCCATTGCACATATTATCAGAAAGCATGTTGAAAATTGCTTTGAAATTCCAAAACTGAGCGTTCGTACATTCGATACTTCATGAACGTAACCTAAACAATTATGTAATATGAACAGTCTCTTATAGCCCTAACGGCCGTGGCTGTTCTGGATGCCATGGTGAGGGATTTTATTATTATAGACAAACCGAAATAGACTCCAGATATACTCGACTCATCAAAGATATATATAAAAAAGTCACCACTAGAATAAAATTAAACGACGATACAACGGAAAAAATAAGGCTGGAAAAAGGAGTCAAATAGGGAGATTGCAGGTCACCAAAATTGTTTAATATAAGTATTAGAAGAAGTCTTCAAAAGATTGGACTGGCAGAACAGAGGCATTAGCATTGATGAGAAGTACCTAAACCATCTCAGGTACGCAGACGATGTCGTACTAATAGCGGAGAACACACATCAAATCCATGCTTGAAGAATTAGACAGGGTATCGAAGAAGGCAGGCCTCAAGATAAATCGCAATAAAACAAAAATTTTGCCATCTGAAGGAAACAATTCGATAAGAATAGACGACGAAGATATCGAGACTGTTCAATTACTTTTTTGTATAACCTTGGCCATAAAATTATTTGGAAATATGAGAATCAAGAAGCCGAGGTGGGAAGGAGAATAAGACTTGGCTGGGTGGTGTTAGAGACCTAGCCAAACAGAAGTGGAACTGGGCAGAACACATCGCGCGAATGGACAACGATCGGTGGACCAAAATAATAATGGAGTGGCGACCTCGGAAAAAAGAAGAGGAGTAGGAAGACCTCTATTTCGATGGATAGACGACACAATAAAGCTTGCGGAAAAACAATGGCAGATTAGCACAGAATAGAAACGACTGGAAAACTAAAAGGGAGAACTGTGTTTAACAATGGACAAATCTGGGTGAAAAAAGAAGAAGAAAGAAGAACACAAACCGACACCAGGGCTGCGATTTTGTTTTCCAGATGTGAAACTAAAAGATGTCCACTCACGCGCCCAATACATAATTGCAAACATTTTAGATACAGAACTTGAACTACTCAGACTGTGGATTGACCACTGTACATGTTGAGATAACACGGCTAGTAAACAAACATAAATATAAATCAGTAGAACCCTTGGTTTTATAAAAATAAAACTTTTAATAACGGCAAAATAATCTTTACGTAAATCTTAAAGACATCAACACAATTCATTGTTTTTTTCTTTCACAAACTCCCAATATTCTTAATCTGTACCATAAGGTGATGTGCCACTGGGTATCCAATTTATCTAACAGTAGAGTCTTTCTCATACGTTCAATGTATAAACATTACTGCTTTACCATCTAATTCTTTCGGGTGTTGTTATATTCTTCCCAAAGTCTCCCGTTTTCTTTAGTTTTTCCATTCAATAGATTCATGTTCATTATCCTTTTTTAGATTTTTCTGTTCATCTTATTGTTCGTTTATCTTGTGAATTTTAGAATGAGACACGATGAGAAATTTATTCTTCATTTTTCATCAGTGTTTGGCTTACTCACCACTAGTTTCTTCCCTTCAGAATTGCAATTCACTATTGATCTGTCTATCTAAGCATTTGTTCATTGGATATCATTTTAGACTTCCAGAACTTCAGTATGCTTTTTAAAAATCTGTTTATAGCATTTCAATTTTATATTAATTTTCTTGTCTGTTGATAGAATCCGAGAGCTCGTCCTTTGCCTTTTGGTTCTTTAAGTTGACACCTAGTTAGGTCTTTTAACAGCTTGCATTTTTTCCACAACAACGTAAAAAACTTAAAATTCTGAATCCAACTACTTGTTAACATTGTACTAAAGTAATGTCGATGCATTTATGTATCAGCATGTAATAGAATATTTTGGTATTGACATTATTTTGTATGATTTTATGTGCTGTAGGTATATTTGGAGCTAGTTTTTCCAATTTGTAATGTATGAAGCAGAATATTTAGATTGCAAAAGTGTGAATGAGTCATTATATCTGGATAATTGAAAAACAGCCCAGAGTTATTTTTTCTCTTGATTAATAAATAAACCAAAACTGAGAAATATGTATATACGTAGTACATCTTCTTACATTTCTGGTTTCTTTAAAAAAGTTCCATAAAGGAATACTGTTTAAAAGTGGTGAAAGTAGACTCTTTAAAAGGTTTCTAATATAAAGGATATTAAAAATTTATTGTTTAGAGAGCATCCCAGAGAGGATTTTCTAAAATAAGTGATACTTTGACCCTCTATTATAACTTTCAATATTACTAACTTATCTCCCATCTGACCACCTACTACTTTACCCAACTAGTAACATTGACCCTCTTTTGCTTTTATCTTAACAATAACATTAAATAAAACTACCGTTTGCGTCATCTAAAACAAAGTAAAACCCATTCTTCAAGAAAGTATATAAGAATATGAATTTTGTGTTTTGCGATTTGTTCTATTAACTAGGACATCTAAAACATTACAGCACAACGTTTCTCCAGCAAATATTCAACAGTGTTATCTATTTATTTGTTTATTATTTATTTGTAGTTACCGTTAGTTAAATGTCGGACTGATCATTTTTGAAAGCTCATCGAATTGTTTGATGCCACGCTTTTACGTCTCAATGTTTTCGATTCATTCTAGAAGCACCTGTTGCTTGAAGAATGTAATTAATTCATTTGTTTGACGCGATTGTATGGTAGTTATATTAGTTATCATGTTTAAGGAAACATAAAAATGACACACATAATGTAATAAATTAATTTTTAGAAATTTAATGTATAAAAATAAACATAAAATTCAAATTCTAGAAGGGAATGATTTGCATTTGTTTTTAATATTGTCAATAATAAAAGGAAGTATAACGTATGCTATGCCATCTATTCATTGAATTGGGTTAAAAGAGCGTATAAATACAATAATTCACAGTTTATCATTTTATACTGTTTAAACTATCTACTACTTATTTGTTATTTTCATACTCAATAAAACAACCGGATATCTCTACATTATTGTTGATAGAGGATAGTACGTGTTGCAATTCAAAAGGTGGGTAGACATCCAAGACAAACACTTCGTGAATGTCGTGAATACATGATGATGATCCCGTAACTTATTCGCAAATGTTACTGATGAGTTTATTGCAATCCCATTGCTTTTCAAACCGTGCATTTTCATCACGATTTGGTTCAAGGAAAACGGAGGAATTTATTATTTCTTGAGCAATTCAGCTAAAAGTTATTTTTCAGTATAAAAATGTCGCCACAGAAGAGCAATCAGAAGAAAGGTGTGTCTTATTAAGTGGTTTTGTTATTAAAGAGAGTGACCGTGAACGTTGGAAAATCAGATCTAAAATGTTAAAATTTTAAAATAAAATTATAAACATTGCATCAAATTTTCAACTAGTGAAGGTTATCAACTTTTCTAATAAATATGTGATTGCTCGTTTTATTGCACTTTTTATATAAGTTTGCAAAAAAAATGTTGAAAAATAAAAGGTCACACGGTGGTTTTTGTTATAGCTATCGTCATATTATATTTAATTTAATAAATATTCTTAAACGTTAACTTATTTGTATTCAAGGCAATAAAAACTTTTTTCATTCCGACTAATTTTAATAATTAATCTTATGCTTTTATAAGTAGACTACAGTTTTCAATAAATTATTATGATTTTATAATATTTTATTTATTGCTTGATTATAGATAATTTGGTTTTCACTTTCGTAAAATTTATAAAAATAGCGTTAGATTACATTGCAACACGTGTTAAACTATAGTATAAAAAATACAGTATTTAAATTTTTCATATTAACTACTATGTAATAATTAAGCGTTTCTTATTTAAATTAGAGAAAACTTGAAATATTTCCTGTCTTAAGAATTTGTTTAAGATGTATAACATTATTAGCATACAAATAAATTAGATCTTGTTAAATATTATTATACTTACTATAAGTGTGTTGGAAAATAGATGAATGTAAATTGAGGCTGATAAAGCTTCGCCTGTTGAATAGTTATAGCAACTGTGTAACAACAAATCTAAAGATATGTACACACCAAACGAACGAGTGCAAACGAATCGGAACAATAAAGAGCGACAACGAATAAACTTTAATTCTACGTTAAAATTGGATTACTTTTTTAATAAAAACTACTTCCCAAGTTGGTGAGGGCCTTGTTAGGAATCTATGGCACAAAACCACAAATTTAACACAATTAATACTAATTTGTGACGAGCACCAATCAGAACTTTATCAATTGCAAAAGAAATTTGAGAAAAATACATCAAATTCAAGAAAATTTTCCAGAATGTGGAATTATCTTAATAGATTAAAATTCATCACTTTTCCAAGGACTACAACAAACTACAGTTCTACCAAAACATACAACCTTTTTAGTTTCTTTCATTTAAGTTAATTTTTCTATCTGCTAATATGTTATGTAGAACTTATTTCATTGAACGTCTCAATTATTTTTATTTAGGTCTGATACTTTAGTACGTTTACGTAACTTACATAATTATTTGGCTCTAGATTTTCTAAACTCAATTTAAAAGCTGTGTTAAAGTAAAGATACGATATACCTCAGTACTGATTCTGTTAATTCCAAATATTTCGTTACAGTTTCATTTGAACCATGTGATCCAAGAAGGATTGACTAAAAGAAAATTTGAAATTTTGATTCAGTATTCTTTGCTTTTGCTTCTATAATAAATGTAGATGGGGAATCCTAACAGGCCGTGTAACTCTGGCCTTCAATATTAAAGAAGTTTGGTTTCAATTATTTTGTTTTCGATGAAATTAATTGATGATGATCACAGTAATTGTAGTGTGGAAATATAGGGATCGTAGCGTTTTTAGGTACAATTACAAATCTAAAAGTTACAGTGTGATGGCTGGTTTGCATTTGATTTGCAAACCACAGCCGTCTTAAGCTACGTATTGACTTTTAAAACATGCTTAGCGAGGCTGATTTGAACGTATCGTCACAAAATGTCCATTCACACAGCGTGAGACCTCTCAACTGGGGCATTTTCTGAGCTTGTCCAAAAACCCATCAGCATTCGACTTGTGTCGATGCATTTTAGGGTAAGGCAACCTCGCAACTAAAATCAGATAATAGGGACTTATCCTTGTTACCCATGTATTTTTACAGATGAAAACTTTAAACCTGCAAGTTTACATCTGTACCAGATACGAAAGGAGTGTCAGTCATGATGCAACGTTTAAGTAGAGGAAAAACAGACTTTCCTAAACAAGATTAACAGAAAGCTTGCCTGATGACTAATGTTAGGCGGTTAGCCTCGTAAGCCAAGGTGTAGACAACACTCTGAAATCTCACTTCAATCCCAACGAAGAAGAAATAATTGGACAAAGAAAAAAATAGCAAAAAAAGAGAAGGGCGAAGCAAGAAAAAAGCAGAGGCCAAGACAACATATTTTTCTGATGTATTTGAACTTGGACCTTCAAGAAAAAGTGTAAAAAGCTGTCCATCGGAGAAGTATGTTCCTAATAGTGATAGTGAAGACAAAGATGATTATGAACTAACTCAAGCTATTTTCTTCATGTGTAGTGAATTTAGAAGGGACAATACAGAAAGTGAGCCCATTAATTGTATACTTAAAAACAAACTAAGAAAAATTACATTTGTGACTTTTTCTCTTAGATTTGAAATAAATAAGTTGTTAAGAAATTCAGGATTGTATTCTTTTAACAGTGAGACAACTGTGACAAAATTTTCAAAAACTGGGACAATGCTGACCATCGAAGGTTTTGAAAAAATTAAATTTTCTGCGTTTATTGCTTTTATCTGGTTTCTAGTTATCATAAATAATAGGTGTATTACTAATTAATAAGAGAACTTCTTCTAAGGTATCAGAATTTTTCCTACTGCTCTTGTATACTACTTGTATACTATGCTTAGTGTTACCTCAAGCAAATAATTTAATTGTGGCGAGTATTCATCATTTTTGGCCATAAGAAAGAATAGAATCTGAATAATTATTACTCGAAACTTTAAAAAGAAACCGCAGCTATATTCAATGGGTTAATCCTGCCTAAATTCTGACAGAATAGAGAAAATCGACATAGTCATCTGCAGGGTACTCCAATGAACTGAGTGTACTGGGAAGAAACTTTACTTTTCAGCAAACAATTATTTTGTTTATTTATTCATTTCATCTTATGTAGTCAATTTGATATATGGTTGCCATATATAAAGCTATGCAATTCAAGCAACTTGGCGACAATTTGTTAATTCCTTTGATCACAATTCATTGCTGTTGATTTTAAACGGATTTAAAAGGTAGATTAGAAATCCGATTGTCAAAATTATTTACTACTTCATTACTAATAACCTGTCTCAAATGTTTAACTTTACATTACACTTTTTATATTTTACTAATGCACTTTTCTATAAAATATTGACTATTCTAGGAAAATGAATTGTAATTACTCAAAAGCCTATTAAAAATATTTATTTTTAAGCTTTGGATTTTCCTAACCAAGAATACATGAGTAACAGTACTAAAGTATTATATACATCATACCGGAATACGAACACTAAAAAGTTCGCTTTTTTATATCTCATAAGTTTCCTGTTTTCGTTAACATGAAACAAATACTTTAAAATTTTAACTTTTTTGGAACTTTTAACGTCTAACGTAAATTACTTTTAAATTGTTTTAAAATAGAAAATTCAATAAATTCTTTCATAAATTACATAAACATGCGGATTTTTGCTAAAATAAAGAAAACATTTTAAGAAACGCGTTGCAAATAATATTATACAGAACTGTTAAAAAACGAGTCAATTAAATTTTACAATTACTACATATTTTACAAATATGAATTCCGTAAAATTCCTAAACAAATATTTTCGTTATTTCCTTATTACTGCTTTTTATTACAGTTTATTCCTACCTATTAATGCATTTATTTTGCCATATTAAAATATTTTAAAATAATTACAATTAATTGAATATAATTAAATGTATATATGAATACTTACTATATAATGCACATAACCTAATAAATATAATAGCACTTGTTGTGAAAATTCCACTGCACAAACACGACGACCTAATATAATGAAGTAATAGACAACTTTTACTTTTGGTACTCGTACTTGATGAGGGTCGTACTCCTACTAAAGGTGTGTGTTGTATATTTCTCATTAGCACGTGGTCTGTGTAATTTTAAGTTTACGACATAAAGAAAGTCTATCCATACCAATGTAGACATGTCATTCCTAGCAGCGACTGATTTTCATCGCATGAACCGCTGTCTAGTGTCTTGAAGTATTGTTGTTTTGAGGGATTCCTTATCTTTATTCGTTACAGTTGTACAAAAAATTACTGTTGCTCATTTGATAATTTAAAGAATGTTTGATTGAAAAAATAGACAAAATTCAGTAATTTACAAAGAGAAGGTAAAAATAATTTTTAATTTTATTTAGCCTATACTAATTATAATATAAGCAATGTTCTGTAATAAACCAATTGACAGTATAGTTACACACAAACACCAAAAGAAAGTTCAAATCTTCACTTTAAAAGCAAGAGTCGGAAACTAAGAAAATCTTTGAATATTTGAAAAGTTAGCTTAATGCAATACATGTTTCCTACGATTCATTTTAGGTATGTATGTTGGAAAAGGATGATATACACAAAGATACTAGAGATGTCATTTATTGTTATACAATTCATCAACAGTTTCTAAATAAATATTACCGCAAAATTTGACTATGCGCAAACATACCGATGAATTTCTCCAAATACTGCAAGAATCAGTTGTTTCAACTCTGACCTGGTCACTGTAACTAGCAAGTGATCGATTGCGCAAAAAGGCAAAAAAGGTTAAAAATTGTCTGTAACCTCAAATTTATATTATCTCTCATCTAATAATTTTCAAGATCTCAGATACTTAAATAGATTGAAAAATACTATGAATTATTACCCAAAAAGTTAGCAAAAACAACTAAGGAGAAATTTATATAGCTCTGCAAACTGACTATTATCAATCTCTTGACGCTGCTAAGAATTAGATTGAGTGAAAATAATAACTACGCGTAGAATCAATCAAAGTCTAGTTTTCAGAATCAGTTGGAAAATTCATTGAAGATCAACACCCGTCATCTTCCACCTACTTTATTTTCTTTTTTTCTTCATTACTGAAACTAGTACGGTTCATTTCTTGGAGTTCACTCTTTTTCTATTTCTTGTTGATATAGCCGTTTAAGGTAACTACAATAGTACAATGCAGGTATGGTTTACAGTGCTAAGAATTTTGACGGGCGTGACATTCTCTCTAATATGTGAATTTGCTATGCTATAATTATAGTTGAATGTCGATGATTGAAGTGGTGCAGACTAAATTTACCACACATTATTAGTCGTTTCTGTTAAAAACAAAGATGCCTGAATCTTTTGGTTATCGTCAAGTATATAAGGTTACCATGTATCGTATGGCAAAAGAACTTCAAACAAAAGAAAACGACATGCAAACACTATAAAATTTAAGACAAAATACGTCTGAAGAAAAAATTTTTCTATTTCTTAATTTCTATTATTCCGCTCATTTACCTGCTATTACCTTCCTTGGACTTGTTACTTGTTGTCTATATCTTTTTCTCTTTTTACGCATGATCAACCATAGCTTTCTCTTAACAGGACTGTTGTAGTTTTTACATTTCTTTGAACTACTAACTTCTTTTTTTCTTCCTAATTCGTTTACCAGTTAGCATATCTTTTCATTTTTTCTACAAATTTCATTCCGTATCGTTGTAATTTATTATTAAATTACCCTTCTGTTGGTCGTAGAGCAGACAAATTGTACAGTAAGTATTATTTGGCATCCGCACTTATGACTGTTATAATTTCTAAAAATCTTTATTCTGGATTTTTTCATTTCGGTAATAATGTCTAAAGTTAAAACAAAGTCATACTTTTCTCCTTGGAATGATTAATATCTTATTAATATCTAAACAGAAAACGCACAAAAGAAGTATGCAGATACAGAATCGCACTTAACTGAAGAATTTTGTTTACTGTGCCTTAAAGTGAAATTTGTAGATGTTTATCTTGGTACCTTGGTAATACGATTCTATATATAGCAACCGGAGTCTTTGGAGTAAACAGATTGAATACTGAATTCAGTTCTAAAACTTATCTTTTTAAAAAAACATTTGGTGGCAATTGCACCAACGATTTGGTTGTCTTCAAAATTGATTGGTGATCGAAAATCAGTAATTGAAGTACAGTTCTTTAATCTGCAATCAATTTTGATGGTAATTAAATTGTTGGTGCAATCGGCCCATAAATATTTAGTGATCAGAATGTTTTGCAATGCCACTAACAGTAAAACATTGAAAACTAAACGGAGTATCTTCTAATACCTATAAAGCTTTAGTTAAAAAACTTTTTGCTCAAAAGTTAGTTTTTGCTGATAAATTTGCCATTGCACAAGCCAATACAGACGCGGAGGTTAAGTTTGCTGATCCCGGTAACAGAAAGGAATTAAGTGCCTAATTACCATATTAGTATTGGCCCCTTTCTGATTAACATGCTCCAATAGGCAGCCAGCAATGATAGAAACCAACTGCGGTTGATAAATGAACAACTGTAGAACCTTTTGCAGTATTTTATACATCCCTAATACTAATGGTTAACTTTCTTGAACCAAGTAACTAGTTACAGATGCAAGTTTCTCTAAATCCCTGCCTTTTTTGAGTTTATTTCTTCATTGTTACTAAAGACTATATCAGGATTTCTAATTTCCCGTTTCATGTCTCTTTTTCTTATCTCTTCTAGCCTTTCAAAAAGTTATTTATTTGTTTACAATCAAAGACCATTAAAAATCGAGTATTCTCTTATCTACCATTTTCTTCTTATCTCCAAAACTAACAAGAGTTGTAACCAGTTGTTGAAAAGGTAATAAAGTTGATGCTTAGGTCAAAAACGACTATCAAATTTGGGCATTCTGTACGTCAATATCCAAGATATGCACGCACTAGAATTTATTTGGTGGAATAGAATTTGCACCTTTGTCCATTTTAGTATGCACACATAGTTTAGCCTGAACATCATTGGCACTACGATGACAAACCAATTGATGGTACTACTCTTGTTTTTTAAAAAATCTATGGCTTACTAGATATTAATTAAAAATGAAAAAGTTTAATTTTTCTTAATCAAATTATTTATCTGTATCTGTAACAAATAAAAATAAAACAGAACCATAAACAAATTTTATATTTTGCACTCTTACACTCTTACTGTCTTACTTATTCTCTTATTTTAAAATTTTTCTCCTTCCTTCGAAATTCACCTTCATTTATCATTTTGATACACAAATTATTGCATAAGAACACCTTATTAAAATCAGTGTGACCTTACAAGAAATATGATCTGTGACTTGTGCTGATATTTTTTATTAAAGAAAATTAATGAAAACTTTTATTGGTTTGCTACATATCAAATAAGGATTTATTAGTCCATCTATCATTTCATATTAGAAGGTGCCAAATGATACTTATCTCTGTAAAAGTAAAACTGATTTATTGTTGTTGTTAACTAAGTGAATGAAACTTGTTTCCATGATGAATATATCAAAGTACAGTTTTTAACAGTACTAGTGAATATTATACATTTAAAGCTTATATAGAAATTCCTTGACATTTAATTAAAAGGCATACAATTTTCAATTTTAGGTAAAAGTTGAATTTTTCAGTGAAAGAATTAAAATCGCAGACAGTTGAAAATCAAATTAATTAGTATGTAAACTTGTTTCCAAATCACAGGACAATTCAACCATTTCTCTAAAATATGAAAGTTTTGTCACCTTAAGAAAAACAATTCATTTGATACTTTCATGCAATTTCTAATTTTATTTGGAATTATTGTCCTTTTTTTAGGTTTTTTTGGGTGGAAATGGAGACTCATTAAATTTTATCTACCAATTGTTTGTAGAACAATCACAATCGTTACAAAGCAGTATATATCAAAATTAAGAGGAATCTTTCATGTTATTGTTCTAGTTGTTAGTAGATATATTAATTTACCTTTCGAACCTGACAGTGTAATTTATTCTTTTGTACAAGTACCTTATTAAAAATTTATTAGTAGTATAATTAAGTGTATCACTTTTAAGTATCACAGTGAATTGTTTGCGGAAAGTTTTTATTGTTTTGCTTTTAATCATATTCAATTATTAAAATATCAATTTGGGAGTTTTCTGAAGAATCCTGAACTGGAGTTTCAAAACTTTTACTGAACTGCGTCTGTGTGGCATATCAATGTCTTTTAAACGTCTTATTGGAAAGTATCTGAATATAAAAAAATTATGGTGTGAGTAATAAAAATAAACTATTGTTTGATGTTGAAGTTTTAATTATTTAGGAAAAACTGCATTATAAATTTATTGGTTTCTAAGAGGTTAAAAACCGCATCTTTCAAAGAATAGAAATATTTGACATTTAAATGGTTGGTATGAGAAAACATCTGCAGTTTTCAAGGAAATTAACATACCAAAATCTGGAATTTCTATTGAATGTTCTTTTTAGTCAAATGGTGTTATCCATAAACGAGTGAAGTTCGTAGAAACCACATAAATATTTAAATTCTTTGACTCTCTACCACATAATACCCTTGTACTACTTTGATGAATTTTATAAAAATTATAAACTACTTTAGTGGGCACAACTTGTTATATTTACATACAAATGCGTATATTATGATTAAATATCAAATTGTATGCCTTTTTTTGGATTGTAGAGTATAATTAACAATCTTACTTTTAGTCACATCCTTTTATACAAAAAAACTTTTAAGTATATGAGAACGTCCAGTAAATTAATTAAACTAGAATTAACTGTATGTTGGCAACCCCACTGAATATATTATCAGTTTTGAAATAAATAAACTGATACTGCCGATCGATCTAACAGCGCTGGTGTCTTGTGCCTCGGAAATGTACAAATAAACTAAGAATAGAGCCAGTTTACAAAAACCACTTAGTAGGGTTCTGAAAAAATATTTACAAAACATAACTTTAAAGATTAAAATCAAATGAACTACATAGAACAAATTCTTCAGCTTTAGGAGAAATAAATGGTTTTTATCTAGAAACTAGATCATAGCGGTCAAGGTTTATAGCAACAGGGATAAGATAAGACACTTTTCAATTCCAAGTTAGGAGGTGGCAATAATGTTTGGAAGAAAAGGCAAAAAGTCAACAGAAATGGCTCTGTATTGGACTATTTGCTAAACTGCCAGTCTCTCCATATTTTTACTTCTACTAGGTATTATATTCGTTCTTAACTAATAACTGACTTGTTTTTACCCTGTTTTGTTATAGCAATGCAAAATAGTGTATCGTTATTGACAATAAATATACAAAAAGAGCTATAGTAGAACTTTCTTTCTCATCAGTCACTGGCTTTTGCGCAATTCCCACAATGAGAAAGTGCTTATTTAACTAACACTGCTCGGCTACTATCTCTCTCAGAAGCTTGATGTATTTACATCTTTAGGAAGATTCTTGACTGTGACTGTCGCGAAGTTTTCTCTCATTGTTCGTCATACCATTACCTAAGCAATGACTGCATTTAAGGCGGACAAAGCAGCTGGAACACAGTAACTCAATATGATTAATATGGTCAAAAGCAGCAAAGTGTGCTTTGCTGAACTCTGCCGTTTGTACTAAATCCGTAGAATGTAAATAACATGTTGCTGGTGGATTTCTTTGTAAACGATAACGAGAAAATATTGCTTCGACAAGAAATTACATCCAGCTACCGCATTTTGTAATTGTAAAAGTAGGTTGGAAGTAATTACTTCAAGAGTGCTTTAATAATAATTGCTATAGTATTAAGATATAAATGACCTTGCTTTAAGAAATTTGCAGTACAAAACCACATTTAACACGTTCCCAGCTTACGTTCAAAATCGCTGAGTAAATTCAGCAGCTGCTAAGCGTCAGCGTTGGTTAAGCGTACCCATTCAGAGAACCGAATCACTTCAAGTCAGCAATTCAACTGTTTTGTCGACTGAAGACAGTGAATAGTTTAATTTCCTGTTGGTTGTAATATTTATAATAAATGTCTCGCAACTTTACTGTTTTATCTGCCGCAAGCTTACTTAGCTTGCAAACGTAAGACTAGCTGGTCGACAGCAACTATAAACATAAATAGTCTTCTACTGTTGTAGCACTTTGTATACCTCTGACAAACAAGTGTTGTACCTAGTTGGTACCATTAAACCGTCTACAATGGTTTATGAGCAGAAATGCTAAGTAGTTTCTCTTCATGCCATATATTTTCATATCTTTCATTACTTTTACAAACTAGTATAGTTGCATTATATGTTAAAATCGAATAAGAATTTTTTAAACGTTATTCTACCTTGCAGAAAAATTACAACTGCAAATTAGTACATTGCTCTTAAAGCTTATTTTGCTAAAGAAAACAAGTTACATTCATGGCTTCGTCACTAATAACTATGAAGGTTCTCCGTGGCCTGTTATCTTTTTATTTTGCAGTGAAGGGTAGTATTAAATAAATTATCAAAAAATACTCCACAAAGTATAATAGTTCTATTAGAGTTTGCTTTTAAAACTATAGTTATGTTTTTACAAAAAACTTAATGTTTCAATGTTTCAATGAGCTATTACTTTTGATTGCTGATTAAAGATAAGATTTACTTATGTATTGAACCCTTATCCACGCATACAAAATCATTCCAGCTGTGGTAACCTGCTGGTGGTTTGCTTAGGTCTAGTTAACCAATGATGCCTAATGCATTTAAAGAACTACACCGTAATTAAAGGATTAAGTTATTTGGCGAATTCAGGGTAGTTAGAAAATTAAGATATCTTTTACTCGTATAGATGACGGATGACTTCGACACGACTGCTGATGAGATAAAATAAATAGTGAGAATGACCTTTTAAATCATTGGCTGGTGGATCTAATTAATATTTGAAGTATTTACATTATTTACTTAAACTACCTTAAATACACATAGAAAATAAATTTGTTAACATTGTCCTTCAAAACATAATCATTTCCGCGTCTTCCTATAACATAAACCATTTTAGTGTTAGTCAGATGCAAATATAAGGACATCATGTACTGTTTGCAGTTAGTGATAAGTGATAACTAATAAAGCGAGAGGCCAGAAGAAGCCTTCAACTACAGGAAAATCAACAATGTGGCAGTTAGATCAGGACACAAAACGATTAAAGATCATATGGAAAAACCAGGCATCAAAAGGAATGAAAACAAAGAAGCTTCAAGTTTACCCCTAAAGGGCAAACCTGGTATACAGATGGGTCTAAGAGCAAGGCAGGATAGCGGACAGACAAGAAGTGAAACAAAATGAGTTTGTATCGCAATAGTGAACCAGAAGCAATCCAACACATATTGAGAAAAAACTTTGCTTTGGCACGCGTAAGGCAAATCATACCTGGATCAACAGAATTAAAACTATTAAGTACGTCTAACACTCATCCAGTCAAGGATCGTATGTACATAGGTTACTACAGAAAAGTCGAACACTGGAAAAGGTGGAAGTGGTACAATAAGCCAAAAAGCTGCAGTGCACTGGGAATTGGATAGCTCTCAAGAGGGAAAAAATCTATTTGCTTATGTTAAAAATGGTAACGGTACCATTTGGTATAGTATTAACTGTAGGATGTCTATTTAGTTCATTCAAGATGGCAACGTCCTTATCAAGTCTTTTTCTTTTTTAGTATCGTCTAGTGCTTTTGACTTAAGCATTAGATGAACAGGAAACAGATCTAGTAACGTTGTAATTTCTAAGTAGGCTAATCACTGCACTCTGCTTACTTAGTTTATTCTTGGAGTCCTTTATCGGTGCACCATTATCAGGCTACCATCCGTAAAAGATGAAGGGTACAACTATCATTGTGTATATCCATTAAATCGTCCTGGAGAAAGACTTCAGTTTTTATAGCATTCCCTTACGTGTCTAAAGGGTTCTTAGTTTGCTATTCTTTCTGAGGTAATGTCAGGTTTAAAGGTTACTTTACTATACAGTTCTCCGATTTTTTCTATGTGGCAATACTTTTGTTAGTTAAAGAATTGTAAATGTGAAATCTTTGTGGGAAAAAATCTGTTATTGGCCATATGTTGCTGAAAGTCTAACAGAGTCTTTCATTTATATTACTCTGAATTGCATCAGAGTCCAAATAAAATGTTAACATTTACCCAAAAAGGTGTGCAAAAGTTGAAGGTAGAATTTGATGATTCGATGATCTATTAGATCTAAAAAGCTGGAGCATTAAATATTTTAAAATATCTAAAGAAGTCTTATCTAAACGTCATTAGAGAGTGTGCTGGGAGGTAAGATGAGCAAATCGTAGTTTCTACAGGCTGTTATTTCTTTGAATACTAAATAATAAAAAAAAATAATACTAAAAAGGGTATGGAATTACATAAAATTGTTTGATCAGCAATGGTCTTATTATTGCAACCACGGCATCCTAAATTCAACAACTACTGCAATTCAAATGTATCTGAGTCTAGCTACATATTGCTTCCAGATATAGGTTATCAAACTAATTTGATATTAACTTAAAAGAGACATATTTAAAGTGACACTGCTTTATACAGGATAGAAGTAATAGAGTTCTGGATCTAAGATAAAGATACTACAAATAAATTCTATAACGAAAACTAAAGAAAAAGAATAGTAAGTGCAATTAAATTAAATTAAAAGAAAATTTCTATTATGTATGTATCAAGTTCTAACGAGGAACAGTTTTTGTAAAATGTGATATAAAACGAAAAACAGACAGGAAAAAGATAATTAGCAAAATAACCCATTATTGTTGTTATATAATCCAATTATTCTTAATTAGATGCATTAACTATTAAAGTGGTAAAAAACCAAATACTTTTTTGATTCATTCATTTATGCATTTTTCTCTTCATTTCTTTTCTTTATAGCTAATTAATACCTAACATATTGAAGCTAATTGTTTAGATTAATAACAAAAAATTTAGTTAGTATTCCCTGGAAAGTATTTAACAGAAATAAATTGCAAATTAATTTTAAAACCAACTTGTTTTATGCATATCCTACTTTTTTTTGCTAAAATAACCAGTGAAATTGACTTTTTTATATTTTATCATCCAGGAAATACTTCATTATGATGTTTTATATGTATTGGTTTTCTTTTTAAAACTTAAATTGCTTTGGCACCGGATGAATACCTTTCGATTGAATCTTATTTCTTTTATTTACATTGTTACCTGCTAATTTCATTTTTCTATAATTAGGTTAATGCAAAAGCCGCATTCAGCAGGTTTATAAAGAAAAGAATAGTCATTGCATCGTAAGTGGCTAAAAAATGTAGGAGTATAGCACGTGGTGCAACGAACTTATTGCTTGAATAGACTTCCTGAACATATATTTCCGTAATCAATTCGTATATGGAACGTTACACTATATTACAATGGCGATTTCACAACGAGACATTTCTGTTCTGAATATTAATTATTGTTATTGCATTTAATAATTGTTTTATGTTGAGTTTTCACTGAATTTTTGTATCATTTCGTCTTGTTACATTGAAAAGTAATTATTTCTCGATTTGTATGCTAAATTAAGCGTGGATAATAACAATAGAAAATGACGCAATGAAAAGTAAATTATACAGCTTGGTCTTTTAGAAATGATATAAAAAATATAAAACGTGTTTTTATTACATATTCTGAGCAAAGTGGAGGAAACAGGAAAGTTTTGCACAATTTAGGAAAAACAGAAGGATGTCATGTAATTAACAGTTTTCAATGTCCGCATTGTAAGAATTTCAGAAGTAACAATAATTTTTGTTTTAAAATTATCCATACCAAGGTAGTTCCACAAAAAAATCAGTGAATTTGTAGGTCATGGTCTTACAACACTTGATGAAATGTTTGATTCTAAAAAAGTAGTGACAAGGTAACTCATCTTCCGGATGTTTTATACGGTGACAATACGTACAAGGCGCATCTGTTGCTCAAGAGAATAAAACTTTTAGTTTTAGTTTAGATATTTTAACGAATTTTTTAGTTTTAGTTTAGATATTTCAAAGAATTCTTTGTAATATTTTTCTCGTTTTCTCTACAATCCCTACAAAAAAATAGACAAACATGATTTTACATTCACCCTGTATACTTATGTTAATAGCTGTTTGTATTCATTTCTACTACTAAATAGAAATTAAATCAAATATAGAAAATAGTAATATCTATATTGATATTGTATCACTCTGTATTATTTGTTTAGTTTTTGAGAAGTTTCATTTTACAACAATACCAATAGACAGTGGCTTTATAATTTTATTTAAAAAGAACATTTCTTCTAATTTATAATTTATAAAACCAGCACCATTTCTTATACTAATGTTTAATGATTCGAATCGAAAAACTTTTACTTTCGAATACTTAATAATTTAGATATTTTACAATAAAACATATTTGTAGAGAGTTTTTATTATGTATATTTCCATTCGAAGCAAATTAAATATTTAACTTAAAGGCTAGAAATGGTAAAACAAGAAAATAATGTTAAAATGTACGACTTTGAAAGGACGAATGTGAAGACATGCAGATTTTAAAGGAGAAATAGTAATAAAGCATTGCATGAATGTACAATATACATGCGATTTAAATACAAAGCTATTCTTCTTGCAAATCACAAAAGCATTTTAATTCAAGCCGTCTGAATTTATCAGAATTTACAATGGGAATGTGATTAAAATACAGATGCAATCCTCTTGATTTATTAACAGAAGAAAACCCCCCACGCACACAAATAAAATTGAGTAATTTGGTTTTTAACATACGGGGCGTGTGAAAATTTATTAATGATAGTTTAGCATTGAATCTACAAAACTTTTTTGTTTGTTTTTTCTCACAATTATAAATAATAAATTTTGTTGGTATGCATCTAGTTTAAACGTAATTATAGGTGGCTTTAGCTACGGTAAGCCACCACAAATCAACTATTATTTGTATTGGTTTGGTTCTCAAGTGGTAAGGTCAACAAAACGAAACGCAACTTAGAAATTTTACACGGGTGAAGTGGTAGGTACTATACGTGGTTGTACGAAATGGGAACCTTTCACAAATAACATGACGTTTATGCTCCATTAACTTCATTATATGTATATTATACGTAATATGGATTTCTTAGATAAGAAGAATTTTGACATACGAAATCTATAATCGATGTTATGAAACATGCAAAATATACTTACTTTTTCTTTATGAATACTAATTTTTGGTATTATATCTATTTATAGTCAATAAATTAAAGAATTGTCATGTCAAGCATTTAATATAATGTGCCCTAATTAAATTACAGGACAGCTTTCTAAGACCTTTCCTCCTTAAATACGAAAATCATTCCCATGAAGTTGCATCGCTTTTTATATTTTTTCAAATAAGACATATTCTAAATGTCAGACAAAGTCCTTATACTTGAAGTTTTAGCCCTGACAAAGGATTCAATATCGTGATCGCCAAAAACTAATTATCTGAGTTCGTAAATTCTTTTCTAGTTTTATTATGTGCTCAACCTTGATTAGAAGAAATTCTTTGTTAGATTTATTGTTCACTAAATCGTACAATCATTGGCAAATTGCTTATTTGAAAGGTGGGACATTTTAGAAATTCCATGGTTTTTCTTTTCGCCAAATATCGTGTAATTCTGAACGTTAATCAATTAAGTAAGACAAGGAAGTATACCTACTGCACAGAGAAGAGGTGAAGCAAAATAAATCTTAAAAAAAGCAAAAAGGAAAAGATGGAAATTCTTAAAAACACATAGAAGGAGTATGTAGAGCAGATAAGAGTAGTTCCTGGAAGGTGATAAAAGATTGAAGAAAAACAAATGTGAACAAGTATGTGATATTGAAAATAAAGATAAAAGACAAAAAAAACAAGTCCAGACTAAATATTACAAATATATGAAGAATTATGCAAAATACCAAATATGTTCGTCGTTACAAAATATTTTTCCTATTTCTTTAAACCAAGATGGAGTATTTCTTGCTCAAAGTAATTAGGTTCTTGCTTGTTTTTTAGAAAACAATTTTTTTTGTCCTCGATATCCCCTGAGTCTAAAATTCCAAGTTGTTTAATACCTGCCAAATTCTTTTTTGTACATTTCCAGCATGGTTTCTAGTTGAAGTCTTTCAAGGACATCCGCTTGGAGGGTTGTTTTCTATTCTCTCAATATTGTTATATTTGCTGATAACAACCCACTTCAGCAGCGACCTGGACCTTTTACATTCATGTTGAAAAATTATGAAGTACTCTTCTTACTTGATATTTTCGATTTATTGCTCTTGGGAAACAATTTCTAAGAATGACAACCCTTTCACAGATAATAAAAGCGTCGCATTATCTCGCTGTAGGCTCCACACAGCCTACAGCTAGTGCATCTTATTACCAAGAATTCAACAAAGTAATTATAAAAACGTAAAATAATAATAAAGTAATTATTTATGATTGCAACCAACCACTTGCTTGCAACTGAATGACTATTAAACAAACAAAAAGCAGCAGAATATGAAAGCACTGCCTACAATATCGGTAGCATACCAATCACTTAAGGTTGCTGTTAAACGAATAGAAAGATCATGACTGCAAGATCTGTACAGAGTTCCTTCTTCTAACCTATAAAAATCCCTAGAGGTGAAGGCAGAAAGACTTCGAGTTTCCTTGTTAGCAGATTTTTAAATAAGGAACAGAAAATTGAATCTTAGTTTTGCATATGTAGTTAGAGTCTTTCGGTACTTAACAACAGTTACGATCAGATAATAATCGAAAATACTTAACAGAAAATGATTTAGGCAAAATCTTCCAGAAATACTAAATTTTGCAGAGGTGATGCAAGACTTTCTAACACCACGTGTGATGTTAGTAAGTACATTCTATTATTGTCCCAACTCTATGGAATTCCTGTTGGTTAGGAAAAGGACAATGAAAATAAATACTGTTAGATCTGGCCCGTTAATCAACAATGAGCAGCTGCTCGCAAAGACAGGTGACTGCACCGCTTCAACTCTCTACTAATTATACATTACTGGTTCTCCTACAACAGAATCGATTTCCAGAGTTTTTAACCTTTAGCAGTTTTCCAATGGATCAAAGTTTGGAGAATGGACTCTCTGGACTCAAACCAAGAGTAGAACTTTTATTTTTACTAGAGAAGTATTTAGCGGTGTCTAGACAGAGGTTTTGATATTTTGGTTTATCTACATAAGAACTTTTGCAGCAAGTACTGAAATCAGCATATTAGTATGTGCACTAATAGCAATCAGCAATCAGATTTGGCTTTTGTCCATATTGTGTTAGAAAAATTGGGTGACTCATGTCTGGGCTTCAGGACACTGTGAGGAGATAAAAAAGTTGGTACTTTACCAGAAACGAAGCTACCATTGTCTTTCCTGGACCAGAATCAACACTTGGTCTTGCAGGATGCTACTGCTACAAAACCCCAAACCTCCTGCTTAAGATAACTAGAAGGAATATAATGATTGGATCAATGTCAATCTGTTTTAGGGCGTTTTTTAAATCTTGGTTCCTAGCATTATGATGAAACGTGAATTTCGGTCAAATTTCAAAACGAAAAGTAATCACTTCACTTTTAATAATAATCCACAATTGCTAGTATTATTATAGTTAACATTTAAGGGTGAGAGAGAAAAAATTAAATTAAGTCTTTTCTTCATTTGTGTAGCTTTAAAATAGTTTTATTAAATTCTGCACAAAGAAATAGAGAGGGAAGTTTAATAATAGGTAAAGAACGATAAAACAATTAAAATACACCTTATCTAAGACAGATTATAGCTATAGGGTCAGTTTTTTCATTCTTTTAATCTTGACCTAGATAATACTCTTTGAAGATTTTTTATATATTTCTTTATATTCCTTGACATCTTTATTAAATGTTATCTATTTTTGCGTTGTTGTACTCCAAGCCAAAAAAATCTTTTCTGCTAGCACCCAGAAAACAAACTGAGGCATTCATTGACAATACAGCAAATTTCTCATCTTGGAGTAGATGCTGATATTCTACGGAGATTTTAGGAAGAAATGGTAATTTAAAAAGTGCCCATTCTTATACGACTGTAGATTCTTATACCAAGAGATTTGCATTAGCTGTGACCTCAATACGTGTGAAAAAAATTTTGAAAATTGAATATTGAACTTTTGTATGCCGTTCGAATTTATTTTCTGCTATCAGATGGAAAATGCATCTTATAGAAGAAATTAAACCAGAAGAAAGATAAAAAGTTAAATATTTTTTTAAATGGGAAATAGGAAGTACCAGTAATACCTTTTCACTTAGAGTTTCTATTGTTTCTTGAGTCTTGAAACAAAATACTCTACAGTAGTTAACATTTAGGGCACGCCACCACATCGCGTTGCGTCGTCGTAAGAAAATTTCAAATTACGCTTGCAGTGATATTTTTAGAATACGCGACTGGTTATATTAGTTCTAATAAGTTCTACTTCAAGACATTTTAAACAAGTCGGTAGGCTATGACCACAAAAAAGTTATAAAATTGCATTTGTTTTTTTTTAATAATAAGTTTCTAAATAACTCTTCATAGCATCATCTGCGTTGAGATTCACTAAATTAGATTTTAATTTACAATAATATTTAAGCTGTAAAAAAAAGTTTGTTTATTGTGTTTATATTCCTTGTATACGCCAGAAGATAATAGAAACAATATGGCCAACAATATTTTTTTTGTTTTTTCAAAGCAGACATAAAAAAGTTCATTCTTTATTAATAGTTTTTTGGAACACTGACCTACTTGCTTTTTCTACAGAAATATTTTTAAAGCAATAAAACTGCACAGAATTACAATTGTACTACTTTAATTTATCCAATCAGTGATAAGGCAGTGATAGTGACAGATTTTCTTGTCTAAACCTTGTACCATAAAAAATATTTATTTAACAAACACGTTTTCTTTAATAATAAATAATAATAATAATACTCTTTTAATTCCCCTAAAGCTGTTGCCTAACTTCATCATAACGAAACAAGAAATTTAACCTTTTCTGGTAAGAAAAGGAGATAATTATTATCAGGTTTTTATTTATAGATTTTAGCCTAATAAAACATAAAAAAGAGAAGTCTACCTATAAAATAAACACATTTAGCAATATAAAAGTATATGTAAACAACTTAATTAACATTTCTAAATTTTAACCCATTAAATAAATCATTTATTTACAAACAAAAAAAAACAAAATTAATTCCGGTACCGGGAATCGAACCCGAGCCTCCTGGGTGAAAGCCAGGTATCCTAGCCACTAGACCATACCGGATTGAGGTTTTATGTCGAAATTTTTCCAAATCTACTTTGCACGTAATTGTGATTTGCGATTATGTAAAATTTGCAAAATAAAAAAAATTATTCCGGTACCGGGAATCGAACCCGAGCCTCCTGGGTGAAAGCCAGGTATCCTAGCCACTAGACCATACCGGAT
>VTPC01000940.1:69647-81186 GCA_011009095.1 Ignelater luminosus
CGATGATGTGTTCTCCTAAGTTAGTGTATTGGCTCAGATGAAGTATTTATGTATATCTTGTAACAAAAAGGATGATGCTAATTATCTTAGAATTTATGAACCTATTTATTAGGTACCAAAAGAATTTATGAAAGAAAAGCGTTGCGTTGGCTGACTGGAGAAAATGTACTTAAAGATGGCTTGTTAAATTATTCTTAATGAGATCATTCCTCTCCCTTTCTTTCATAGTTTTTGATGTTTAGTAAACAGATATGGATGAGTAGTCGTTAACTACTTTCTCTGCTCTTGTCTTATAAAAATAGTAGTTTTACAAAACCAGAGCGAATAATCTAAAAGTGACGTCAATTCTCTTTTATTGAATTACGTAAGAAATTGGAATATTACTTATATTTTTGAAATTAAATTTATTACAGGAGATTAGCGAATTTATTTAAAAATTGAATACTATAATATAAAAATAAATAAGATCTATTATAACGAAGTTTTATAAAACACTTCTGGTTGTTCTGGATTTATTGTATGGGCATTTCCTAGTTTCAACTGTTACACATGTGATATAGGAAGTTATAAATATTTTATTATTATCATTCTTTCTAAAAAAAGAAAATGTCTTAAAATCCATAAGTGTCGGTGTTAAAAGCGAAGAGAAATTATAAATGTAACTGCACTCAATTATGTAAAAGCTATTTTAAACCGTACCTGTCGGCTAGATAAAAGGTTAATGTCTTGTTAGAGTGACCTATTATTATTGTACACATTCCTGCAGAATTAAAAACACATTAATAAAAAGAGACAAGAAATCTATTTTAAATTATTTTGGAAAGAAGAATTATTAATATTATTTATTTAGGTTTATAATCTGGTATTCATGATTATTCTATGGTATGTAAAAAATAATAGGTACTACTAATGATTCTTGTACTATAAACTTATATTAATTGTAAGTAATTAAAACGCACTGATACGAACATCAGAAAAACGTTAATGTGAAACAATTACAAATAACGCAATTAGTTTAAAACATGAAAGAGAGAAGGTTGAGTTGAAAAAACTAATTCAACTGACATAGACCGATACTATTACTAGATAAAAAAATAAAAGTGACCATTCCCAAAAATACAAAACTCGACACATTAATAATATTAAAAGCAGGCATCCACTAAAGACGTGTTCTCATGGTCAAGGGCAGCCCTTCTGCCAAACACAACTGTATTTTGTTTCACAAGAAATTGCAGTGGAATCTCATAGTTAACGCGATATTTTCTTGTAGATAAAGAAAATCATCTCTTGCTGAAACTGGTTGTTTAGAATCTACTCTTGGCTGAATGCAAAATGGATCAAAATAATTTTAAAGACTTGCTTAAATCACGAAACCAAGCTTATTCTCCTTCTTAAAAGATTGTCTTTTTACAGAGAAGAATAATCATTGATGATAATGATGAATTGTTAACCTTACATCTGCTAGATAAGATAAGTTTGCAGAATACTGTAAAACGTACCTCACACAAATAATATTGAGAATTCAAACGAAACTTGCTGGATATAGAGAATGACACTAAACTGACGCAGTAAAGTTTACGAGCTTCTTTGTTAACAAGTAAGCTCTACTGTACACATGTGTTTATTGTATGATAAAAGTGATGTGTAAATAGTTCAAATGTTTTGTTGTGTTCAATATAAAGAAAACTTTTGTAATTGTCTTGTATTGTTTTTTCCACATTCTCCATTTGACTTGGATTTTCGTTATGTCGAGTGGGCTCTGGTCCTAGTTGATCCGACTTAGCGAGGTTCTACTGTAATTCAAATTTTGTACAATGACACTTTTTGACGACTCGAACAGTGTTGGAATTATTCTTAAAAAGCTGCTTCCTTGTCAAAGACTGGAGGCCATCTTAGGCGATGTGCCTCCTTACCGGTGGATTATATTGTCTGGTGATATTAACGTTAGCATTTCAAGGAAGTTGTTCTTTATAGTAGCAACGTGGATGACTGCAGCAGCAGGTTAGGCAACTGTGAGTTGCTCGTGTCATTGTGGTGTTGTGAAGCTGTGGTGTTGTTAATAGAATAGTCGGGGTGTCGGCGCTCTGGCTGGTCAAACCGTCGACTGAGACAGTAGGCGTCGGCCTAGTAAAACTGGTAATGTATGCGACGAAAATGACTATGGACCTTGTGTATTGAAAAGCGAAGATGTGAATGAGTGCCGCCTGTGTTGAAGGTATCTGTCCTCAAGATACCAACAACGACGCAGAATGATATATGTTGGCTGTAGCGCGTGAAAGCTGATAGTACGGAGAACACTTGTTAGTGCTACGGTGTCGTAACAAATGTTCTTTCAGGCCTGCAGCGCCACACTTGCGTGCTGTGACGGTGGAGGGCGTTGGAGACTATACACGTACTAATTCTACGCCGCAGGAGGCATTCGGTGAGCTAAACGTCATGAGAGCAAGGCAGGACAATATACATACATAGGTTGGGCAAGTGCTATGATTGGAAATATGCTACATAGTAATATAGACTGAACTCAGGTTACAGCGAGCAAATGGGAGATCTGCAAACAGATTGCCATGACAGAAAGGAAACTTGCACTCCATAACGTTCAGATGAAAAAATTTTATTGCAGATACATTAAAAATTGTTAAGAAAAGCAAGATCTAGCATTTACACAAAAATTGCGTATTTTCTAACAATTAAAGTTAGCAATCAGTGATCTGGATAGGTTTGCAAATGAAGAATTACTTCTAATGAATACTGTTCACTTCTTTAAAGTCTAGTCTACGCTCAAAGCAAGACAGACAAGTAAGTTGAGTTGTATAGTGTAGTGTTTCATTATATCTGTGCTTCAAACCCGATTATCACGCTTTCTCACTGACTTATACCAAAGTTAGTGACTTGAGCAGAAAAATTTGTTGCTCTGTACTATAGCTGTTATAGAGAAACAAAAGAAATGTTGCTGTTATATCAGAATCTAGAGTGACAATGCTGAAAGAGGGTTTTTTCTTACCTTCCAACCTACATACACAAACAGATAAAAAAACCATCAGTGATAAATTTCTCATGAGTTGGAGAAGTTTGTGTTAAGAACCACATTGAAATCATGCCAAACGTTTGCAAAGACTGCACAGAGACTTTAGATGAGCTGGCTGCTTACAACAAAGCTGCCTTTGAATGGGTACATGAGCATCAGGGTATAAATCGAAGAAAAAGTTCCACTCATTTTCAAAGAGAGCAGCGAAAACTTACCCAATGAAACGTGAAACAGACTTCAAGCAGTAGATGCAGCGGAATGACGTCCCTGAGTTAAAGTAGTCTTGAGTACTTAAGCCAAAATTGTAAAAAACTCCTGAACCATAACAAAATTTGCAGTAAGCGTTGAAACTCCAGAAAGTATTTTTAAAATGTGTGTGAAGGCGAAAATTCATTCTGCAGGCTGTGTGGCATAAAGGTCAAAACGCTCTAGCACATCTTGTGTCAGTATGAACGGCTGGCAGACACAAGAAGGGTAAAGCTTTTCGAATACAATGTTTGGGACTAGAAAACTTTTTCCTACCCCATTTCGACATGATACTGCACTTCATTTAAAACTCAGGACTACCAGAAATCGAAGGATATACTTTTGGCCGTAACATATTGCAATAGCACTACATCCGGCGAGGAGAAGAAAAGCTTGTCATGAAACGTAGCATGGAAATTGTTATTGGACTACTTTTATGCAAGATCTCTATATTTTATTTGAGAAATCTAATGGCAACCAGCAAACTGCTCAGGCCTTTTCCTAACCCCGGTATGCTTATTCTACAAAACTTCGTGTTTACAATTTTATGAATTAAAAGTCTTGCAGTAAATAATCATCATATACAACTAAAAGTACATTAAAAGAATTTTTTGAAATAATAATAATAATAATAATAACTTTTATTACAAAGGAAAGAGGTTAACAGAGTAATACTAAAATACCTTTGGGTTCAAATTATCTGTGCTTTGTTCAAAGTACAAGATTAACGTTTGATTCCCACTCTTATCTGTACACGTCTGTTGCTGACTATTAAGATTAACTTCGGATATCTATTTGAACATTACAAAAATTATTTTCTGAAATACTCTAAAATCAAAGCAAGGAATTAAGTCAGAATATGAGACAAAATATACAGCGATGGAGAATCAGCAAGAAACTGAATGGAGGTAGTCAAAGAAGACTTGTAGTAAAGAAGGAAAACTTTAGATCTAAGTGCAAAAATATGGGGTAGATTCTAAAACTTGGGCGAAAGTCTACAGACATTCTAAAGAATTAAAGGACAATAGAAACTCTTAAATATAAGCTGTTCAAGAAAGTATGCCTGCAGCTACTTGCATCTCCGTCTCTGATGACCGAACCGAGCCAAAATGTACAGTAGATTTCCTTTTTAGTAAAAGCTGTAAACTTGAACACCTAACGTTCAGCTTAAAACATTTGCTTTTAGTCGAAGCACTAAATCGTATTTTGTAAAATTGGTGTAGATCAATTTCTGCAATGGCCTAACATAAGGTTACCTCCGAACATGCAAATTTATCAAGCAGCATCTGATTCTTACGATTAGTAATAGTCATGCAGAAAATCACATGGGAATGCTCAACCTCGTTTCTGAAATACAGGAAAACAAGAGATCGTAATTAAATTTTGACATTCTATGTTTCACTAACAGTTTACTACTTCATAATTCTTGAAGAAATGAGATTGTTACTTTCAGCGTTGCTATCACAAATATGGGACAGCAAAATTTAATGTAAGTGCTTAATTTCTCATACTTTATGTTTGTGATACCTAGCGTTAAATCGTGATGCCACGTCTTTGATATTAACTAACAATAAGTAGGTATATACGATATAATTAACAAGCCGCGAGAAATTATTTAAAAATGCATAATACTTTTTAACAAAAGAAGGATAGCATTTTAATGAATTGCGACATTTCTTATTGTGCAAAAAATTAGCGAGGTCTGTGTCTGCAGTATCACTTACAAGTTGCATTCGTGTTTTAATTAATTTCATAAAGCAAAATTAAAATTGACATACCACGGAAAATATAATTTCACATACTTATTGCGTCAATGTGTGAAATAAAACTAAAACCTAGATAAGGTTATATATGACAGTAATTAAAAGATTTTTTGTTTCCAACGATATTGAGCAATGATAGGGAAATTAATATTTCACAATGATATTTATGTTGTCAAAATTATAATTAAGTAGATCTTTAGTAAATTAACGTGTAGATGAACACACACCCATACGAATATACCGGTTCAAAAAATCAAGTAAAAGTGGCTACAATTTCGAATGTATATCAAGGATAATTTAAAATAGTAGCTGGTGCACTTTCATGAAACAGTACGTCACTTAATCGATCGTTAAAGTCTCCGCACATATGTATGTTTGTGTGCGCGCGCGCTTATGCAAGAAGCGACAAATAGTTGAGAATAAAACCGTATGTTAAATGTTCACTTTCACAAACTATATGTTACAAACGATTTACCTACAGTAAATCATGAATGAAATATAAATTGAAATTGTATTTGAGCATGTTATACGGTTCTGGAATAACTAGAGCATGCCTACACCACATGACGTATAATGCACTTAATAAGTAGTCAGCGCACACATAGAGATCATTTCTAAGATTCTTGCACGCAACAAATAAAAGTATATAGATTAAAAATTCAGAAAATAATCTAAACGTTAATTTGAATACCAAGCAAGTGTATACAATTCTTTTCTGGAAGTTTAAAATATTAATCAAACAAAATGATTGATATAATCCTAAACATAAACGGTTTGCCCACGCTTGTTGTAGATGAAAGTATTAATCATCAATTTGTTACGGAAATAATGGACAGTTCGTGTTATCTTTTGATCCATTCTTTTATATTCAAAACTGTACCACATATTATTAACTTAATATTCTTTTATATAAACTTTCAACTTTCAGTTTTCATGTCTTATTTCCTGTGCTAGCTCCATATCTTTTATTTTTAACTTGGTTATTTTATTTATTTCCTTGTTTCATTTTTAGATTTTAGTGTTCAATTTCTAAGAAAAAATCTGTTTTCGGTGTTGACTGCATTTTGTATTGTATAACAGATACAGGGTGTGCTACCATAAAAAATTCGAAAAAGGTCATGTTTTGTGTTTTTAATAATCTAGCTTAAGAAGATCGTTTTGTTGAAGTTTTTATAGTTGGTTTTAAAAGCTTCAAACTAAATTTTATCTAAATAAAACTAAAATACCCAAACTTTCCTTAATTATACCGGAGATATCTCTTGGAGACACTTTATCTGTTGCACCCAGTGTAGTCGATTACTGACTGCTTTTACATACAAGATATTTAATGTCTACGTTACCCTTTACAATAGTCATGCTTTGTTTTTGGCCTTGAATCTTCCACAATTCAGATGGCAGACCTTACTGAGATCTCTCACAATTTGTACGTGTTTTCTGTGTTACAGGATAAACAGTATTATGTAGCAATATGGCTGGCATTTACTAGAAATGTAGAAATTTTAAATGACTAATGTTTGAAGTATTCTGCTCTACTCTTACACCGCATGTATTTTCCGATTACCTATACAAGAAAAAGTCAATAGATAAATCGTCACAGCTTATACAATGTTAATTGAACACCCTTAAACTGGTAATAGAGATTATAGCTGCAATTGGAAATTCAATTAGGTTAGGCGAAGCTAGAGTAACTAGTCTTGGTTAGTTAGGTTAGTTTAAATTAGAACAGTTTACCCAAAGAAATGGAGGCAGACAAGGGAGGTAATAATAAAAAAGTCAAACGAACAAGAAGATTAAGAAATGTCATATATATCTATATGTCTATTAAATACAGTTGTAGAGAATTCGCTAGGACAGCTAGTAACGTAGCAGAAAGGCTAAGAAAAGATTTAGAAGAGAAATGAGACTTGTCAAACGAACACTGGATTCAGAAAAAGAATAACAATTCAGGTTATAGAAGAGGTTACAGAAACAACCACAAAAAAGAAAACTAAGACATACAAGACAAGAAAATGTGTCGTCATTAAGTACATTGAATATACGAAACGTTCCCAAATCGGCTTGCTGAAAAAATTAATAGAAAAACTATAGAAAGGTGAAAATATCATCAAATTACTAATTAAAAATTATTTAGACGACAGAACGATATTAATAAATGAAGAAGAAATAGAGATGACAAACGGTGTGCTGCAAGGGTCGATATTAGGACCGCTGTTGTGAAATATAATGTATGATGGGAGTTGAAATTAAACGTATCAAAAGGAGCAGAAATCTAGAATCCCAAAAAATGGAAGCCTGCTTACTAGTAAGTAGAAAAAAACACACGTATTATGAAACTAAAAGATAGTATAAAAGATTTTAGAGAAATATCAGATATATACCTAAAACAGAAAAAAATGTTACAATAATGAAACAGCAAGAAAGATGGGCAAGCACCAAGACAAACTAATGAACACATAAACTGACTCCCGATAAAGTAAAATAGGTTACAAAAGAAATATGACAACATAGAATATCCTGACTTAAATAATAACAGAAGACGGTTGCGTCCAAAATTATTCATATGTTATAAAATGGGGGAAACAGAAAAATATTTTTACTGAGAAGGTAATGATAGACCAGAACATATACCGGCAAGCAAGAAATTTGTGTCACTTTGAAATTGTGTTTTTTTTTGTTATTTTCTGTTCTAAGTTTATATTTGAAAATTGTAATTCTTTGTTAATGACCAATATTGAATCGAAAAGCATGAGTGCTGGCCAATCAAACCACCTAATGCCCACCCATCCAGATATTCTCTAACAACTATTGTTACGTGAGGTCTCGCATTATCTTGCATGAAAATAACATAATCTTCTATAACTTTCGTAATGTACCTGTCAGCTGTCAGGAAGCCATTCTGTATGAAAACCAACCCAGTGCGTGCTTGTGAAGAGATTCCTGCCCAAACCGTAACCGACCCACCGCCAAATGGAAGTAGCTCGCCAATAAATATGTTTCTCCTGGTCTTCTCCATACTTACAGATAACATTTCTCTGAAAATCAATGACCCAGCGCCTACTAGTACAATGATATATAATTTGCAAACATAAACTTAGAACATCACAATTTCAAAGTGTATTATATTCAGATTTATCAAATGGTAAATAGAACAAAGTAAAGCAAAAAATAAAATACAGAGAGAAATTCAACTTCACAGTACAATTGACATTATGCTGAAAAAGGAAGAACAATTATCCTGCACTATTACCAAGTAGCATAAAACATTGGTATTTTTCTGAGAGTTTCCGCTTTTTACAAAGAAAAGATTAGATTAATTGTTAGGCTCAACTGGATTAGTTAATGAGAAAATAAATATAAGTACAAGCGTTCCTTAGGGTTTTGTTGCCGCGCCCACGCCCCGTTATGAAATGTATAGTATGACGACGTATTAAGGTCAGAAGTTTTTGCAAGAGCCACTACCGTAGGTTTTACAGACGACCTAGAGCAGACGATACCCATACGTTAATGGGCAAAGTGGACGATAGCCTAAACAATATTTCCAAACCTTCGAACTTCCACAGAAGGAGAACACAGTTTGACAACGAAAGAAAGAAATAAAAAATACTCAGGAATGTAGAGTAAGCACATAGAAATGGCAGCTGGAAAGACGAAAAAAATATACTGCAGCAAAGTGATTAGCATCGAGCATACATTTTTTGAACGCGACAGACGTCTTGTCTACGAAAAACCGCATGTGTACAACTTGGGCAAAATCTAATGACAGCCCTTATTAACTGCATCGAAACACAATATATGAGATGATAAAAGTTATAATCAAAAGAGAAAAAAATGAAAGAAGATAGAGCGTCAAAAAAGACCGCGAACGACATGAAATGGATGTAGATTGTCAGCTACTCCTGAAGTGAATAAGAATTTTCCAATAAAAAGAAAATAAAGAAGGTGATGTTAGGTTAGGTTAGGTTAGGTTAAAGACGAACAATATAAGAAATTTAGAGCAATTTGTCTTATAGATTGTTTTGGAAAGATTTTAGAGACGCTAATTTTAAATAGACTAAAGCTAGAATTGGCAAACAATGGAAATGTTTCGGATAAACAATTTGGGTTTAGAAAAGGCAAATCGTGACTAAAATCATCGACAAAATAAAAAAATTAAAGCAAAAGCATCTAAAAACAGAGAATTTTGCATTCTCTTAACTATAAACATAAAAAATGCATTCAACACTGCCAGATGGGATGGTATCATGAACAAAATTACAAGAAAGAAATAAGTCCGTATCTATATAATATCATAGCAAACTACCTAAACAATAGGAAGCTAATATTATCAAATGGTGAAGAATATCCGATGACATGTGGAGTTCCACAAGGATCAGTACTGGGTCCAACATTATGAAATGTATACTTTGATAGCGTAGCAGAGACCAAACTACCAGACAAAAGTGTAATCTTTTGTTATGCTGAAGATATTGCTTTAATAGTCACTGGATACTCTGCTGGAGAAATTAAACAGAGCCGAGATATCACTAAGTAATTGGTAATTCTCTACGGAGGCAACAGATTGAAAGATTTAGAAATAGAATTTCAAGGAAACAGAATTGAATCCAAGCAAAGAAATAAATACTTAGGCGTATACTTTGATCGAAATACAAGAATGACACAACATGTAAACTATATTACGGGAAAAGCTGAAAAATCAATACAAGCCTTAATGAAAATAATGCCTAGAGTAAATGGACCCAAGGCATCCAAGAAAAAAGTTATCTGTGGGGTAGGCCACTCTATTTTGCTGTATGCCTGCTCAGTGTGGGATAACTGTTTAAAATTTAAAAAATATAAAACAAAGCTCGAAAAAGCGCAAAGAAAGATGTGCTGAGCCATAGCCTCGGCTTATGTCACAGCACCAACCCCAGCAGTACAGGTCATTGCAAATGTTTTATCGATCGACCTAATGATAATACAAAGAAGCAAAATAATCCGTGAGGATAAACAGAATAAGAAGGAAATTCTCCAAGACGTTTTAAACATTTGGCAATCAAGATGGAAAACAGAGAACGACAAGGCCCTGTGGACCAGGAGATTAATAAAAAATATTATCTCCTAAGAAAACATGGGGAACCGGACTACTGGCTAACCCAATTCCTAACAGGTCACGGGAACTTTGACTGTTATCTATTCAAAATCAAAAAGAAAGATGATGATAGATGTATATCATATAAAACTAGAGACGACCCAGAACATGCTATTTTTTAATGCATGCGCTGGGAGCAATTAAGAGACCAGACTAACGAAAAACTAGAAAGACACATCAACCCTGATAACATTATTGACATAATGCTAGAGAAAGAAGATAATTGGAACATAATACGCGGTATGACTAGTAGGATTATAAAGGCAAAAGAGAGAGAGGATTAATTAATTATTTAACTGTGTATACACAAATATCACACTATGGCTTAAGAACTAGAGGCGCACAACACCTTAGCCCTTGGAAACAACCCCGCTGTGATGAAATGCGCACGCGGTACCACAGCGGAAGGTGACAACGTCATTCGTGGATAGGAGTTTTTAGCGGGCCGCCAACTCCGCACTACCTGGATGCACGTGCTTCCAGGCGTCTGTCGTGCAGATTTTCCCCGACCACGCCAGAAAAAAAAAGGTTAGGTTAGGTTCGGTTCGGTTCGGTTCGGTTCAATTTCCTTAAGGGTGGGATGCCCTGGAAAGAAAAGTACCTGTAGTGAAGGACAGAATCTTGTGCATTAGCTTGTGCAGAAGCCTAGTGATGAATAGTAGAACTTTTGTGTTAACAGAGTTGCAAAATTATCTGCGTTTTAGGGTGTGGGCCATTATTAAACGATAAACGAATGCTTCAGCATTAAAAGGACTAGTAGAAATATTATAGTAGTGTTTCTGTATAAACCGTAAAATTATTCGGTTTCATAACTTCATTTAAATTCCTTGTTTTGTTATAAACCTTTTAGATTGTTCTAGAAATATATTTTATTTGCTTAAAGATATTTGCAGAAATTTCAATAATTTATTTTATATATTCTCACTGCTTATAGCGGTTTAATTTAACAATAACAATAAGCTTTATTAACTAAATGATAACAAACTTTATTTAATTTATTGTTTTATTTATAATATATAATATAATATAATATATTTATTTTATATTCCCCCAATATCAGATTTTCTGAAATTTTAGAAACAATTACACGAATAGTTCGACGCATTCGTGATCTGCATTCGCCTTTCCTGAAAGGATCACGTGAACACAAATACTTCATATGCATGCATTTGTAAAACTATATAAGTAGGAAGTTTGCAGGAGAATCGAAATTATTATATTAATCATAATCTCATTAAATCAATGACTAATTAGAGCTGGTTTTATATCAAGAATAACTCAAAATCTAACATTTTACGAACATACTACATCTTATTGAGTATTGTGCTATTATAAAGACGTTATTGAGGCCTAATTGTCACCTTAGACAACTACATA
>VTPC01000940.1:81286-106468 GCA_011009095.1 Ignelater luminosus
TATATCTGTAAACAAACTAACTAAGCATTACTATACAATAGGAAATGGATAATCCGATCGCTACCTGGTATTTTACTGTACCCACCTGTGGTAAATATTTTTGTCAGGTACTTTTCAAAAAGAATAACATCTGTTTTTGGAAGCCGTCTTTTAGGATTGTGTTTACTCATTTTACTGGCAAGGTTAATATTATGTTTTTCGTATAACATAAAATTTAAATTATTATGAAATCAGCTGCTGATTCCAAACGAAAGTGAATTACATGGTGAAATCCCATAAGATGATTTTTAATGTTTAATTTTAAAAGATATATTGATTTTTAACTGGTAAAAAGTGTTTCGACTATAAAGGTAGTATGTAAATGATCTAATTAAAATTAAAGCAGACGTACAGCGCACTACAAATTCAAATAAGACGTGATACAAGTAAGTTGAGATTATGTTGTTTATGAATGAGCACGTTGTTTTGATTGCCTTTAAATTACTTTTTAAATTAATTTAATAATAACAAATTTCGTGGATGATGGGGAAGACAGGAAGTCAAACAAAACACAGATTAAGATTTCAATAGAGCATTGTATTGAAATAGCAAATTTTTTAATATGAAGGCCGAATTAACTTTTCAGATACTGGTTCAAAAATCAGTTCGGAAGAAGAACTTGCTCTTGATAATATAAAAAATATAAAATATACTAACACCGCCCTTTGATGCTTATTGTTGCTTAGCTGACGAGCTTCGTCCGAAATTGATTTTCTGCGTACATTCATAGTATTCATTACACACATTAACGTTAGGTGATTATTTCATTTTAGTTGATTAATAAGTAAAAATGTATTTTGGATCAAGCGTGTTAAGGTGTCCTTATAATTGTTTTTATCCATGAATCAAATGATTTTTTTATCTTTATGGCATTAATATAATAAACAAATATTTGTATTTGCTCTAGTGAACGAACAATAAATGAAATTACTTATCCCTATACAGCACCTTTACAAAAACATACGGAAACCAACGCCGACCGCTGTATTGTATATTCAGTTAACCTTTTTGGTGAAGGATTAGCAAAAATGTAATTTATTGCACTTTGAGCAGTCGAAGTCAATAGGTATCCCTTTTAGGTACTTCCAAGAATTTCTAGATACCTGCTCAACCACCACCCCTACTACAGTATTAACTATTTTAGAAAATATTTGTTACTTTACTAATTATCGCCTTTTCTTAAAAATAATGCTATTAAACTGCGATAAAACGTATGTATTATGCTATCTATCTAACTATATCACAAGTCAAGAAATACCAAAAATAGTATTTTTGTTCGAACATAATCTACAAAATCGGAATTCTTTATGCCCGAAAAGATCTTTCAATAAAGTACCGTAACTTGGATATAATTATCTGAAAACTTGAAAATTTCTATTTCCTGAAGCTAAAACATATTTTTAAAACGCTTCTCTTGAAAACTTGCAATTTTGACTTGTGACGTTCTTCCAGGTAAGCGATATGGTACAGCGCTATCTACTGAATACTGGCTAAACTAATGTAGGTCTAAAAGCAGACAGTGTACTAGTGTGTGTGGTTTATAACATTACTATTTGAAGACAGTTGTTTATAAATAACAAATTTACAATTTACTGGAAATTAGCAAATACACTACTTAAATCTCGTAGTTCGAATGTTTCAGGTGTTCTGGTGTATTTATGGCTTGTTATAAAACCGTTATTTTCTGTATTTCTTGTTCAGATTCTATTTATTTGCGTTTTTATATAGTACCGACACAACCCAAACTATTTAATTATTTTAACATATTAATACTAAATTATGCTTACTAAAATTAGTTTTACGACAAACCTTTATAATATAGCATCAAGTTACAACTTTCTTTTTCCGTAAAAAACCTAAGGTTTTCGTAATTTCAAGTAAATAAGACTTACTATAAGCCCATATCTAAAGGCAGGGCGATATCCCCACCTTAAGTTAAATTCGGTTAGTTAGGTTAGACTTTCTGAACTTAATTAAATTTTGTTTTTTGGTAGTGTGTATATTACGTAATGAAGTGAAATCTAATCGGAGATACTACATAATTTTCTCAAGTACAAGCAAATTAAAATTAAAATATCTTCCACTTTAAAATGCCTTTAATATTAGATTTATAAGAGTACGCCATTTTTAAGCAGTTTTTGGATTCGCTCAAAATTCATTTTCATAGCTTAAAGAGTGTTCTACTAATATTAAAATCTCTGCATATACTAAAGATTCGATAGCTTAGATAATAAAAAAATGGAAATTTCAAACTACATTCCTAGTATAGAGTTTTTTTTTTAAATTGAAAGTAGTGCTTTTATTATATGGATTATAGCAGTTGAAGAAGAAAACATATTTTAAAATAACACAGGCTGACGTATTACTTTCCAACTTTAATGTCTTTTAGGATAGTTCAGAAGGAAATTTCAAGTAAGATGCAGCAGCATATACAGCACATTCTTTGTGTACAAACTGTGCAATAGTAAAACACCAGACACTGCCAGGTCATTTGTGTTTTTTTGATCTAGAGACTTAAGGCCCATGAGCTTACGTGAAAGTCTGAGATTGTTGAATAAACAATAAACGATTGACGCTTTCATTATCAAAATTTGTGTTTTTAGGTATTGAAGTTTTATCTGCATAACTCTTTGTGACAAAAACTTGTTACTATGAATTTGTACAGATTTGTATATTAGAATGTCATGGATACTTCCATCAATAAGAAACCATGAAAATTGTATACACTTTTACTCATTGTCCCAATTAGACATAGGTAATTTAGAGAAGGCATCAAATTCCAAACGTATGTAGATGAGCGTCTTAAGATTAAAAAATAATTTTATATGCTTGATATTCACTGAAGCATGAAGATGATTTTTTTGTTTGACTCTGAAAGTGGACTAGATTATTTCTTTTGTTGAAAGCACGTCACTAATAAAAGAATGTAGCGTATCTCAAGGTATATCAATCTACAATAAACGTATAATTTAATAAAAGCACCACACCTGTCAAGTCAATTATACATTGGCAAGGTTGTAAAGTAAAAGGGTTAACGATAGATAATAACCCTGAACTAATCCCTAAGGTAATTCATAAACCTAAGACATAGAAGATTCTTCTCGGGAAAGGTCATCAACGTGCACTGATGCCTTGGTGCATGATTTGCATTTTAGTGAAAATAACAGGTAAATTCAAATTATTTCAAACAATTTGCATTTATAAATTTGTTTCATGCAAATTATTATTATGTGTTAACCAAAAAAAAACATTCTCTCAAAATTGTTTTACATAAACAGATAAATTTACAATTCATTGCAACACACAAGCTCGTATAAAATATGTTTTGTTAATTTATTTCCTTTTACTTGGTTAATTAGCAATGAGGAAAATTAATAAAGCAGTTATTGTAATTATTGCAAGGGTTATTTATTCGTCAAGGTCTTCGCTTGCATTCCGTTGAGTTTTGTGGGTGAAAAACCTACACTGCAATTTACGAGGGCATTCACATTGGTTTTCTTTTGTTACAACACCAAACACCTCTTGTAATAGTCTGACAGTTTATAAATTTACAATGACAGGAATATCAGAAAGAAAATTTTGCATTTTGTTGCAATTCCAACTACTCATATTGTTCAAAGCACGACTAATTAGGAAATCAAACTATTTTCTTCAGTAGCACATACTATACAAGATACCCTTCAAAGGTCATTTGATATGAGGAATTTAGAATAAACAAATATCAGAAAATTATAATTTTTAAGATGATGATGTATTTCAGAAGGTATACCTGAATGCAACATGCAACACATGTTACTGTTTTAGATGATGCAATATTCATTAAGGTTACTTGAATAAAAAAGAGTTTAGTATTGTTATTAGTACAAGAATTAAGATTAAAAAGATAATAAATTAAAGCTTAGATAGAACATCCTAGTCATGTTACCGTAGGTACAGTCTTTAAAAACATATAAACACACCTATTTTTCATTGTAAGGAGATTAAATAAAATAACCTCAAAGAACCTCATTAAATATGTGTAAGAAGGAAAGGGATAATTAGAAGAGCTTAAGATAATAGTTTTGATAATTAGCGAAGACATTTTAAAAATACACATAATAAATCATTTTACGGATGTAAAAAGTGAAACATATATCAAAATACAGAAAAAAAACAAGGCCGAGGGCGTTTGAAATAAGGTATTGTTGTAACATACTAATGAAAGTTTAGATTGACAGAATAACAAATGAAGTTATATCAAGGAGAAGAGTAAAAGCTGATAAAAACATAGATATTGCACATATAAACCGAAAGATCAGAAAGAGTGCTATAAACAGCAGAGAATACGTAGATGAAGTATTAAAAAAGCACTTCAACGTAACATTCCAGTAGGCGAAGGCTCGTTTTGTAAATGTTCGATATAAAGTTATTAAATTGCTTTTAAAATCCAAAACTAACTATATTTACGCTATAATTCTCTAATAGTTCATTAAACTAGCAAAGAAATTAATTAATAGACTGTGAAAGTACTGATTTTGTTGAGTAGAAATTACCAAAAACTAGTAAACTTTTAAACTGCCGTTGAACTTTAATAAAACTTTCAACGTTCATGTCAGTTTTTTAAATAAAAAGTACCAGCTTTAAATATCAATCTATGATCGATTAGAGATTGTTATTACATTTGGGACCTTCATATTTAATTATTAAAATTATGTTTAATTAGGAAACGTGTATATAATATACAATAAGAAGAGGCTATAAACAAGAAAAAAATATTCTTAGAATAGTTCAATCCTTTATGTTGGACAAAAGAAATCAAATAAATAGGGAACGATTTAGGAGAATTAAAATTAATGTGTGCATTCAAGTTTTATAGGTTACATAATGACATTTTTGATAAAAACCAAATACTAATTGCCTTACTGTATAAACTGGTTTGTAATTGCAATTATTAACAAACATCCACCACGTTTAACTTTTCATAATAAAGCTAAATATTATTTGTTCGACGTATTGCATCTTCTTCCTATACAGTCATAAATGCTTGCTGAGATTTTGTTTAAAAAGCGTAATCATTTTTGTAGTTATTCTGTTTAGGAAATGCCAAACCGCAAAAGAATAATGGTTGAGAAGCTTAGCATGCAAATATAAAAACAATCAGACGTTTTATCTTTTGTTTCAAATCTTAAACGCTATGAAATTTATTTTTATTTCTAGAAGTTTTCTGTAATTTGCATCCATCAAAATATTCAATGAAACCTAGCTATTAATCGTCATGAGAAAGTTGAATATGACGAGCAAGTTTTTGTACCTAAAAGAACTATTACGACAAAGAAATCGAAACGAAGAAAAGGGATAAAAGATATTTTGTAAAACTTTTATTAAAGACGGAACTTGAAAGGGTAATTTGAAAAAACTAGAGAAAACCAGAAAACCCAAAAGAAAAAATGATAAATGAAAAACTAATGGCAGGAAAAAAAGAAGAATTAGTGGCCAGAATTGAGATATTGGAAGAATATTAGATTAGAGATGAAAGTGATGAAGGAGTTAAAGCATGAATACATTTTACTTCCACTAACAACTGAAGATGGAAAAAATATCATTATTGGTTTTACATTTCAACACGGTGGCTCACAAAAGGCTGCAATAGTAAAAATAGAAAAAATGTCTTTTGCGGTAAAAACTCTTGTTTCAACCTTTTTCTTCGTATTTAATCTGCTTCTCAGATACGGTTTCAAGAATAATAGGTCAATGAAAGTTGATCAATTTTAGTATTGTAACTAGCAACTCATTCATCTAATGGTCTTTAAGCTTTAATCCTAGATCCGTCAAAAAATTTGATTTTTCGGTGGTCAGTTCGCCGTCGTGTAAATTCTTTTATCTTTGGAGTTTGGAATATAGGCAAAAAGGTCCTATTTACGGTAAATAATTCCGTATCAAAAATAGTCTTTTCCGGGGGAATCATTATATACTCGTGAGAAATCTTTTCTCTTTTTCTTTGTTTGAAAAATTTCTTGTAATAACTTGATTTTTAATTTAATCGATGTTTTAGATTTTCATTCTGTAGCGACAAAGCAACAAGCCCAAACTGCAGATTCTTAAATTTGCATTCAGTGTTTTGCAGTCTGTGGTCACGGGAAACCAATTGACTGTACGTAGGTCCGCATGAATTTAACAGAATACTCTGCACCCCTTCGCAGAAAATCCTGTTGGTACTCATGACTGCCAAGAAAAATGATAGAAATAGCATAGGTGGAAATAACCAGATATAAGCGTAATTTGATTGCATTAGAAAAAATGAAATTTCACACTATAGTACTTTGACTAATAAGAGAAACAAGAACAAATAATGTCAACAAATGGTTTGATCAACGATTAGAGAGATAAAGAGACATTACAGAATAAAATGGATGCAAAACAAGGCAAAAAGAAGACAAGGTTAGATATAACGAAAACGACAAGGAAGTGATCAAGATAATTAGGTAAGAAGAAGAAATGGAACGAATGAATTAATAAATGGAAGAATTAGAAGATAACAAAGGAAGAAAAAAAAGGAGAAGAAAATGAAAGATAAAAAAGAAAAAAAGAAGGAGAAGTATATCAAAAAGCCAAGAAATTTAAATAAGTGCACTACAAATGTGAGAGCAAGAGAGATATAAAGAATGACAAGGAAATTAAAAATACACGAAACATGATTTTGAGAATTTATTTTATTGCAACTAAATTAACAATTACCAGTACAGATTGCAATTTTATTTTTTGAGCCTGTCCGTGGTTACGCGAAAGAGAGAGAGAGAGAAAGAGAAAAAATATCATGTATTAAAAAGTAACCATGATACAGAGAATTCTTAACTTATAATAATAGAGAGAATTGAATTGACTCGTTGCTTATGAAGTTGAGTATCTGCGCAATGTCTTTACGCTATTCGTGTATTTTATTGTCTTCAATTATCTTTATTCAAAATTATTTATAATGTCGTTGTAGCGAGTAACTTGGACTAGATTTATAGGCGATGGCGTACATAGGCGATTTTCTTGGAAACCAATCAGATGTTGCAGTCTGGTAGTCTTGACAATTTCTTTCCAATTTATAAATAAATTGAAGACTTTGCTTATGTAATGAAACTATCAGGTTTAAAGTTGCTTTAAGAAGCTTGTTGATCTAAAAATGTTTTCTTGAGTTTTCACGATGAGAAAGCAAACTGTGAGACTTTATTGAAATTATTTGAAATTTTTTAGAGATCATCAAAAGACAAATTATCTTTAGAATCACAAGCAAACTTTAAGTATCAGTAGAGTTTATTGCATTAAGAATTTACTTACTTATAATGCCATTTTAAAATGTGTCAATTTATTATTTCGTGAATATTTTTAGTAAACTTTGTATAATAAAACCTTTTGTTGGAAATACGCTTGATTTATCTTGTAGAATTTTTATTCTAATACTCGTGCGATTCTTCGAATTACGCCGTCCCAGGTCAAGCTTGTTTTAACGTGGGTTAATTTACGCTTGAGTTTTCCATCATAGATAGGGGTACATTGTGATCAGGTATCGCTGGATTTTATTTTGTTGTGTGGTTGCAAGTTGCGACAAGTCAGAATGTTCAATTGTTGAGTAGGGATGTTTTGTCTTCTGTTTTTATCTTACTTATATTTTAATACAGTCTCGATTAATCAAGGCTCCTGCTCCAAGACGCGCGGTGTCCAGAGGGTTTTCAGTCTTACTACAGGAAAGTTCATCTGTTTGGGGTGTGGATTATAAAATAGTGCATTGCAAATTTATTGCTGTTGTGTGAAAATCTATGACTCACCGGGTTAAGTTGAGAGAAGTTCGTAATTTTCAGTGACATTTGGAACTGGCGAACCCTCTCGCTTATCGAGAAATTGTTAATACATCCATCGCTTTGTTTGAGAGACCTAATTGATAGCATTGAACATTTAACGGCTATGTAAAGCTGTGTGTGTTAAAGTACGCACCGTTGCACTATTGCCAAAACAGTTTTGGTACGAGAGTAAGGTCCTCTTTGGTGTGAGTTGTTTTCTAACCCAAGTAAGAATCAATGACTATCCCGCAAGCTGTTGGAGTTTTGTAAAACAAAAGTTAAATTTTATAATATTGGATTCACGCTTGGTAGAGACTTCCGTGCAGATTGGATAGTAATCAGCTGTTATTTAGAACTGTACAAGGTACTCATAGATTAATAGATCTATTTATTATCTATTTTGTTTGTGTTGTCAAGTTAAGTCAATCATATCAACAGTTTTGTAGGTAGCTATTTTAATAATGGGCACCCAAGGCTAAATTGAATTTAGATTTATAATATTTCTTTAGTAAGTTAAAGTTTCAGTGATATACAGGTAATGTAAACCAGACACTGGACCAGTTTAGGGCCTGTTTTAGGTTCTGCAGTTGTGCATATTGCTGTGACTTTGTTTAAGCAAGAATATTAAGATCAGGTTAGTATATAACCTTTCTTGGTGAGTTTGGAGAGAGTTCTGATACAAAGTGTCCACTGCTATCAAAGTGTCTTCTACATATAGTGTTGTTTGGTGCAGAATTACATCAGCGAATGTGATGACCTTGACTTGATTCCTGGTGCCCATATCTTCAGGAAGTCTCTGAGGATTTTTATTGAGTTTCTATATCAACTTAGGATAAATTATCTGTGAACCTATCCAATCTCCGGCGTTCGAGCGTCTGCGAGCACAACGTTTAGGGTCTGCACGGGCATAAATTACCCCAGACAAACTTACTTACAGTTATGAAATTTTGATGAAATGGCTAAACGACAAGTGGGCTAATCAAATTTAAATAAATCCGTTATGATACATAAAATTTCTTGTATTTATTTATTGCAACATTAGAATAGAGCAGTCTTTATTTTATTTATTGCATTATTGTGTCTATTTGTCATTAATATTTAAAGCAAGTTTAAATCATCTATTTGACAAAACTTAATGTTTTAGATTTATTTCTTCTGTAAGACATTCTGATATCTCCAACTTTCGTTAAATAGTTAATGCAGTAAACTGTTATATACATTATAAAAAAGAAAAAATATATAGAAACTGTTGCATGTAACTTTATACTCTTTTATAAAGAACTCCAGATTATCGATGAAAAGCAATTTTATGCATGTGTAATACACAAGCTAAACTGCTAGTTCACTATCTAACGTCATATTCGTACAAACAGCAGCTATAGCTAACTTTCAATGCGACTGCATTCTAGTAACATTAATTTAGCTTTCATAAGCAATTTAAATGTACAATTTTTGTTGCATTCGGAAATTTATTGAGCACAAGTCGGCATGCTTTGTTTTAAACGAAGTAAAGTCATTTTCATCTAATGAAATGTACTTTTGCAGTAGCAAAGGTCTGCATTCATTGCATACCAAAATAACTGAGAGTTATTAAAAAACTGGGGATTCTTTATTGGGCTAACTGCTAATAGTAAAATTGTGTTTGGCCTATTTTGACAAAAGCTTTTAAGAGATTTACTATTGGATAATAAATTATAGATACTGATTTGATAGTCTTTCTCTGTCGCTAACAAAAATGACGTCAAGCTTCTCTAACCTTCAGTAATCAACACATTTTCTCCCATTTAGTTCACTTCCTTTATCAGTTGATAATATGTATAACGAGTTGAAATATACGAAAAATGATTAAATTAATTAACTTTCAATGTGGTTATCTAGATTCCAGAAAATCGAGCAGTGTATTGAAGATTGAATCAATTCCAAACTGATTTTTGTACCTACAGTAGCGATTTTACAAAACAAACAATCCTTCAAGATAACACAACACAGCTGAGAGATTATGATAAATTGCAGATGCTTTTACTCTAATAATATCATTATTATTTTTCTTTAAGTTGGCATTTTTCAGAAATATGGAAAGATAGTTTTAAAATTTATATCCCAGATTTAACATAAAACCACTTAAATCAGTCGAAATATTAACCAGTAAACTTGAGAAATCTACCTTTTGGTATTCAATTTGTTTTGAAATCTTATGATCTCTCTTTTTTAGTGTTTATAAAATTATAGCTATAAAATATGAGCTAATCGGTAATTTAATAATAAGTATATAATTAAATCGATTTTTACCAGGCTTCAGGAGCGCAACGTGATGTTGTAAATCACGATTGTTAATTATATTCTATTATAAACATTTTATTAAATCTTCTTGTATAAACTTAATTAACCATGTAATTAATTGGTAAATTTACACTTTGCACTGTTTTTTTAATCAATCAGTTTCTGACTTATTGCATTTTCTACGTCTAATTAAGAAATTTACAAAAATATCACTTTTTTCTGTGAACACTTACGCACGAAACGTTTCACTAACCAGCACGTTTTTTAAAACAAACCGCACGTGCAACAAGTAGCACCGCAAATACTACAAGAACAAGACTTTTTCATTGTTCAGTAAGTGTTAGAAAGGAAGTTACGACTATAATCTACTTGGTCAGTTATTTATGAAAAACAACTGAAAATAAAAGTAAACTGTATCACCCAGCTACTTCCTATCTCATGCGATTATCGTCTCTATAGGTCATTATAAAACAGGTTAACCAAGTAGAAAATTGTTTAAAATATATTGCTGCTGCCACAATCTCGATCACCTTCACTTTGCAATGGAGACAGAAAAAAATATTCAACCGCACCTTCTAACAACTCTCGTGCCCTACACAGGTGCATTTACATGGAAAACGTAATTCAAATTTCATGTTCGCTATTCGCGAAAATTGTTTATTTGTTAATTGGGCGACATGCGGAAGTTAAAGAAGATTTTAATTACCCGCTTTGTTGAATTATCTGCGCTACTGTTCCGGTTGTTTTTGTTGTTATTTTTTGTTCTTGTCATTATTTGATAAATACGTGGCTGGCTGCGCAAGGACAATAAAATGCGGTATTTCGTATTTGTTATACATTTCTTACTGCAGTGTGTCAAAAAGTTTTTCACTTATAAGTAATTCCTGATTCTGTATTTTATGCTTCGATTTCACTTTCGAAAACAATTACGTGTGGTCTACTAAAGAAATATTGCTCAACACGCAAGAATTCTCTATTTTGTTAAATTAGCGCCACAGATACATATGATTTCTTCGAAATGTATCACATACGGATTATTTATGCAATTCTAAGAAGAAATTAGATTTTATCTTTTCTTGAACTCTGAACTCTTATGTTAAAGATCCGAAATAATTGGCTAATTACTAGTGTCTACGCAAAGAGAAAATTGCAGACTAACTCTTCGGGCAGAAATTAAAAAAAAAGATTACAGCAATGTAATAATATTATTTACAGTTATCTTAAATGTTGGTAAATATTCTTTTCCTACTTTCTTAATTTACTAGAAAGGTTTGTTGTCTAACATTCATTAAGGTTACATATGCGATGTTAATTGGATCAATTATATAAAAAAAAGGTCAGGTTGTATTTAAGAGGCTTTTTAATACAGTTATTTTAATCAAGAGTTAGAGGTTGCAACAAACACTTTTAACTTCTGGGAAAATTTTATGTAACAAAGAATGTAAATAATATGTTTAGGTTTATTATAAACACATAAATAATAAATTTTTTGTGGTGACACATTTTTCTTGCAATCGTGTGGAAAAGTACATTTTTTAATTTACGGAGACATCTGTCGAGTTGATTTGATATTAAATGAATTTACCAGAACAATTCAAATTTCAACCTTCAGCTGTCTTTTCAAACCTAAACTTTATAAAAGTTACCAAATGTAATGGTACCCAGTGACTTTCAATAAACTTTCATTACCCATATATTTATTCACTTACTGTCTATGTCGCCCGAGGTACTTTTGTAAAAATATAATTTAATAAATCAGTGCATTTTTTCTTGCCTATTAATTATGGTTAACTATTTGGGTTAAAAGAAATAAATCAGTCTAGTGGAATTTTCCCGTAAAATGTAGACTTTCATGGGTTGGTATTCGGAAGCTTAATTTGCATTCTTACCTTCAGTTGTTTACGCAAACCTGCCAATTTTAGATCTTAAAATCTGGTTTGATATAAATAAATTCCACAGTTTTTATTTTAGTATTCGCCATAGAGGGCAGTAACACTTAATAAATTGCATCTACACAAAAATGTTTGCTTTTTTCTGTAACTGTTTTTTGTTTGTAAGAGCAGAAAGAATGTGTCTCGCAAGTTATAACATGTTTTATCTGCAAAAAAAGGAATAACAATAAATCAGAAACTACGTAAAAAAGTAGACAGTACCAAGAAACTCAAAGATGAGAATGTTAGTGAAGATTCTGTTATTTCATTACTGAGTGAAAATTTCTTCCACACAGACTTCAAAATAATGTTAAAGTATAGAAATTCATTTATAGAAATTGGTAATCAATCTGAAATAAATTATAACAGACACGCTTGTTCATAAAGTAAATTTAACTCTTCAATAACTTCTTTTTTGTGTTTAACAGAAATTTGCATTCTAATTTGGCTTTCCATTCTCTAATTGCAAAAGTTCACCGAAGAGCAAGTAAAAACTGTTAGCGCCTACCCAACTCATTTTTGACAAAATATGTATATTCTTCCAATCTCATTGCTAATTTTCTTAATATTGTAAGAATTTGCTAATAATAATAGTAGTAGAAATCAGTTTTTGCCTGAAAAGGTTCATCATCAAACTTAACTCACAACATTGTACTGTAAAAAGCAGTGTTTGTCTTTTATCATGTGTCTTTTTATTTAATCTTCTCTACCATTTGTAATAAAAAATCTCTTCTGCACGTTCCATTCTTGAGATGTATAATTTTGGAAAATCTAGTTTATTTCTGAATGTATAGTCAGTTGGTAAACAAATCAAGATTTACAAAAATGAGACCGTATCGTTCTAGTTTAAGAAATTTTTAATTTGTGCCACGATAGATACTAAATCAAACTCGACAAGACTTAAGATACATAGATAATCTGCAACTTTTGATTTGAACCGTTGGCAGTTAAATAAACTTGAAAATTGAAACAAGGCCTAAATTGATGTTCAACTCAGATCTGATCTTGTGAAAGCCCAAATGCAAAAACCTGCTTTCAATGGATGAAACCTGAAAAAGGTTGACATTCAAAATGATAATTCTTATGTAAAAGCACAATAGGGGCTTTACCAAGATTAGATTTTTCCGTGTATACAAGATTCTTTTTGATTATAAGCTTTTACTATTGGTACCTTTTAAAAAAAACTCAAACTCAATAGGTTGGTGGTACATGTTTTTTTTTGTCTCTGAAGAAAAATGAGAATTGTTTTGCACTTATTTATTTAAGGGTTTTCCGATGCAGGATCTCTGGGGCTTCTCGTCGTGAAGGTATAAGTAAGGATGGTATAGAGGTATAGTAGATTTTACCTTATTTGGTTAAATGGTGTTTACTTCAAGATTCTGCTAAGAACGGGAGTTGTCAACCAAAATATAAGCAGCCAGGTAGTGACCATTTTAAGACTGGGTGTGAAAATAGCCCCAACCAAGACAATTCTATTAAAAGATAACTAGTAGTTTAGAAGTTTATAGAATTATTCACTCAAATTGAAAGCGACTGTATAATTAAGTAAGTTCGTGGCAATTACTTTTCTAGTATTCAACCGCGCTAATGAGGATAACCACGAAAACTCTTAGTAGTAGTGTAAGTGTCTCTAAGAACCACAAAGCCTTATTTTCAAGATGGAATGGGTTATCTTTCAATATCAGCAGCTATTCTATTGTTTGCTATTGATCTTCGTCTTTTTCAGCAACACATGCTATACAACATAATTATGGAACACGTAAAAACTTACCAAAACTCTTCTACGATATTATCTAATTTTACTATTCTAAAATTGCTTTGATCTCTGCAGCGTTTAACTCTTTGAGAAAATTACTTCTTACTTTTTGTAGTTAAAGAAGTAATCAGCGAATCTTTCATGGATTATACGAATGCGGGAGTGAGAAACAAAACTTCTATATTTTCTTTTGGAAGAGAAAATACTGGTTATGGTGACTCAAATTATATGTAAAACTGTCTAAAACAGCTTTCATTCATCTTGAATCATGTTCAATTACTGTAAGCCATTATGAAAGGCTCAAAATCCCAAAACCTTCATGTTTTTGGCGTCTTTTATAACGGTACACTCATTAATCTATTTAAATTATCTAAAATTAAGCTTCACATTTTACACATCGTTAAGCAATCAAGAATAAGCATTTAGATTTTAGAACCTCCTTAGTTAGTAACATTTATCCTAACCAGGGCAAATTATCTTAAATGACAAGTACTGTTTATTGGAAACTTCTGTCCTGAATGTCTAGTATTTATAGGTCATTCGAAAAGATGCCTTGTCAGTAAAGATAATAAAAAAATTAAGTAAATGCTTGGGAAGTTGCAGAATAAAGCAGGAAACCTGAGAATAATTTTTGAAACTTTCATTAAACTTATCGTTACATTACTTTAAACTATTAATTCAAAAAATAATTTAATTGCAGACGGACCCTTATTGCCACCATTAAAATCTCTCTCTTGAAAAATGACTCAAAACAGTCAAAACTTAAGATAAGTAACTTTCAATAAAGCAATTTAAACTTTTGCGTACCACACTAACGTAAATATTGAATTTTCTATGCTACATAATTACAACACTTATGGCAGTTTTACTCATAAAACTTTCATATCATTTGCAGTGAATGTCATGAGAAATCTCAAATTTCTAAACTTGGTTTCGTTCTTCCAAACCGATGGTATGTAAGTTCAACAATATTACTATTTTATTCTGATCAAGTTAAATCATATAATCCATTTTTAAATCTTGCAGATCTACATCTAGAAGATATTATTCCAAAGTCATCCACATAATTCTATCAGATTGACTCCAGATAATTTGGAGTTTTCTACTTAAAGATAAATGAACAAATTAGTTTTTCTAGCCGATCAAAGGTAGCTAAGATTGTGATCCTGTGTACTATTCGCTTGTTGTTTTTAGAAAAACTTTGTTCCTGGTAGAAGCGTCGACGACCTTGTTGGTTACTATTAAAGCTGTTGTATTTGCCGTTGCTGATCATGACTTTTTTCTAATTCCAGCTAATTCAACTCAACTGAACTATCAAGGTAGAGTGGCATATTTCTCGTAGTACGTTAGTATTACTAGTATTTCCAACTCAAATTAGTATAAGTGATGTTTGATGTAGTACCAAAGATGTTTTTGGGAAAACTTCCTTTATGAAAACAAACTAAAATATATTAATATCGTCATATTTATCAATTTTTTTGTCTCTTATATTATAGTTCATAAAGAGATGTTTAAAACACATTTAGTTGACTAACACCTTAACTATTGTAGATAGATACTGAATAGATGTATGTATGCTGTATTTCCCAAGAGTCAGGCTTCTTTGACAAGTTAAGATTGAAAAGTGTCCTTTTGCTGCCAGTTTTCCGTAGCCCATAGTCTTCGGATTTTATCCCTTTGTACGCGAAAGATATTTATTTAGCTTTTGCCAGAACCAACAGTTTTAGAAATATTTGAATTTTGAATGGAATACCTTGCACCTCTTTTAGGCAAATCAAAAATATTTTGCCAAGTGTTTATACTTTTTCTAATTGATATTGATGTTTCCTGATGAATTCAGAATCTAAACAACTAGAATAATTATGCCACATTTGGTTTGAATGTCGCTTCAAGCATTAATAGATTTTACTGTCTATTGACTATTTTTAAAATTCCTTTAAAGCTTTGTCTCAAAAAAAAGGAATAACATCAGTTAATAAGTAAACTTATCCTAAAGATTCAAGAAAAGTAAATGTGTAAACAAGTACATTACTTGTTTTAATTAATTACTTCAACAAGTATTATGCAGATACATTTTTGCATTATAATTGCTAATTTTACAATCTTTAAAGAAACAACAAACAAATAAATGTTGATTTCAAATATGTCTTTGGTGGCGTACATAAGTACTTTGAGCAGTTTCCTTATATTATAAAAGCAATTGTTTAAGAAGGTCACTCTTTACAGATATTACTTATGAAAACCTATTTTCTCTTTTTATTTATACAAAATTATGTACAGTTCTAATTTTTCTTTTAAACATACGTTAACAAAATAAGACTAGATAAAAAAAATTGACAGTTAGATTTGGAAAAGATCCTCGATTTCATAAGCTGTAATCCGGTAGAAACCTTGATGGATTAAAGCTTATCTATGTGAACTTTTGTAGCAAGTGTTCAGATCAAATTCTTGAAATATGAATATAACGTTTTCTAAAGGTTAGTGTTTCTAGAACACACCAAGTAAGTGTTAAAAAGCAATGTAAAAGTGATATATTGAGAGATAATTTCTCCTTTCTTCTATATTAATGTTGGTACAACTAATTCAAATCATTTTTGTATGACAAAAGTATTTTATCTACTTAACATCAGTTTAAAAGTTCTTTCATGTATTATATACAGGAAGTAGATTTCTCTGTATTATTTTATGCAGTTGTTATTTTTTATAAATAAATAATGTCGAGTGCAAAACCAGTTCTTATAGTGAAATGCTTCACAATAGCACACTTTTATAATTTAACGATGTACAGTTATTGTTTGACAACACGACATTAGATGATAGCGATAAAACTTTTAAACGTAAGGAAGATTTATTTACAGTTAAGTGTCTGTTGAAGCATTATAACTATAAGTGCATATACTAAATTCTTTATAAATATTGTGTAACAGTTATTGTCAATTTTAATTAGTTTTTGAGAAATAAATATGTAAAGATAAAAGAATTGTGCACTTCAAAACCCACGCAGTCAGTTTTAGAAGTGAATAATAGAAAATTGCTGTTTATGTTCTACAAATATACTTGATAACTGTTAGGTAAGCATGTAGCTAGATTAACTTTAATAAATAAATAAAAATAGTTTGTTATTGCTTCGAGTATTCTTAAATTGCAGAAAATCTCCAGGTTGGTAGCCTTGGGAAGAGATTGCATTCGAAAAAATCCTGTGATAGCAAGAACTACACCAAAAGAATTCAGAGTCTCACAAAGATTTTAAGGTTGAGATTCTATAAGGAACCATAACTTTCAAGGAACTCAGGGTTTCTTGAAAATCAACCAGACCACGTAAAGATTTAGGGTTTTCCAAAATTGGAACTATGAATACCATCAAAAATCTAGAAACCTGTAGATGCACACTTTTGGCATAGCTAGTAATCCCTTCATTATATGGAAAAATTGCTCAACATGAAACGCAAGTGGGCAGAAGTGAAAAACACCCTAGTAAAATTTTAGGAAGACTTCTGATCGTAGAAAAGGGGCTGATTATACTTTCGAAGAGCCGTCTCTAGGCCAGAAAATTCTATTAGAATGAACAAATTAGTGGTCCGAAAAGGTTACCTTTGCTGTTTCTGACTTATGTATGTACGCATATGAACTAAGAAATGGAAATGGAAGATCTTGCCTAACCTCATCTGTATATTCGTCTTTACTTTGCAATCTTTGGACGTCAGAAACTTGATACAAGAGACCGGACAAAATTGTCTTAACATAGGCTAGTCTAGTTGCATTGGTCGAATACCTATGTATAGTCTTTTTGTACGAATTTCTATTAACAGAGTCAAGGCTTCGTAGTTTACAAAAGTCTCTTTTAATAATATTGTTACGTCACTAACCGATTCTGCATTGTTTGGAAGTATGTTGCTTACATGGCGTTAATCAACAATGTGAATAAACGGGAGTGTCTGACTCAGGAAAATCTCCAGGAATTCTTTCTATTTGAAAATTTTCTCTTTGTCCATTACTATTATAAGCTAATTTATTTAAGCAGCGTATCTCATCTAAAACGACGTAGGCATTAATTGTAATAATAAATTCATCCAAGTGACTTTTAAATAATTTAATGAAGTCAGCATCAAGGTCAAGCATTATTAGAGGTATCTAGTGTGAAAACGTTATAACTGCATTTCGGGTGGAACAAAATATGAAAAATAGCTGTTTTACGTATGTTGAAATGCTCCATACAAAGATATAATCGATGTAATATAAATATACAAGGTGTCCCAGAAAACGCGGAACATTTATCTTTCTTCTTTTTGCTCTACTTGCACATTTGTTTGAAGTACAGCTACTATTTTTGTGCACTGGTCAGTTCTAGTTGAAAATCTAATGAAGTGAGACAAAACAATGCTAAATTAAATTATTTACTTACACTTAACACCACTGAAAAAAATGATAAGAAAACAATGACTAAAAGATAAATTAGCTTTAAGAATATGTAGATCCTTGGGATTATTCAACATGTTGAAATAAATTAAGTGTAGTTAAGTCTTTGGTAAGTAGTATGTACCTACGCAATAATTTAGAAGTAAATTCTCTGACTAAAAATAAGTTCAAGTCTCGATAATGCAGAGTACTCAAGTTCAAAGAATTCTTTATATACGGAGTGATCCATAGAATCTGTGTCCTAAGTTGGCCATGGAAAAGGAGGAAAGAGTATTAGATATATGCCAAACAATGACCTACGTAGGTGACAAATTCTGTAGATCAGAGGTTATCTTAACTGTTTTGTATTGATTCTAAAATTTTCTCAACTGTTGTCTTTGTCAGAGAAGACTTAATTAACCTTATTCTTGGCCAAACAATCTATCTATTCCTAAATTATTGCATATTACCAGTATTACTTAACATTCTGTACGCGACGAAATTTGTTGTCAAAAGCAACGGAATTGTAGTACTCTCACAGCCAGTATCAAAAACAGAAATGTTAAAGAACAGGAGTTCACCATGAAATCGAAGTAATTTTTCAAATCTACAAGAGATTGAGCATCACGACCAAGAGCAACAATTACTGTTGAAATCAAAAGTAAGGTTGCCACTTGTCTAACATTTCCATTTAAAATTATCAAATTGGAAGAAAAGAAAGAAATAACAATAGACCAATACTCAGATTTCTTTAAAATTGATAAACCTAAAAATTGGCCAGTTAGTACAGTGGGGTTAGCAAGGATAGGCGTATTTAGTGTGGGACTTGGGGGGCTTAGCCCCCCAAAATTTGCTGAATAAACACAAAGTGTAGTATAATTTCGGGGCGCTGCTTCAGGGGTGTTCTAGATGTTAATTAAAGACAAAAGTTACAATAAGATCTCTTTCTAAAATACTTCCCAATACCTATAGCCTTATAAAGAAGACGCCAAAAAAACTGTTTTTCGGTTATAATTATTAACAATTAAGGGCCGATCTAAATTTTGAAAATATCATTCAGAACCATCAGCAGATTTCAATTTTGAATAATGAGTTACATTGATGATACATTCAACAGACACAATTGAGTTTATTTCAGGGCTGTAGCGATCACCAGCAGCAGATACACAAAATCCCTGTTTAAACTTGCAAATTCCTGTCCAACATGTCAGAAATTTTATTGCAATTTGTTTCTTTTGCAAAAATAATAGTGTTTACCATAGCCCCATTGTATAAGCGAAAACTAATACAATTTACAGAGCTGCGACAGATTCAATAAGCAGACGCACCTAATAAATTTCTTTTGGAGTGTGCAACCAAGAACTCAAGATATGACCATTACTCAGGAAGGCCATGATATACATATAATATGAACAACTTCACAGGTATAATAAACGTGACGAACCAGCTCTGGTTATGCTGAATATAAAACAGACACCGGTGTCCCCGCTATGGCCCTATGAACAGGTATCGGTGCCTGCTTTGGGGCGATAAAATTGATAAAATCTGGAGCATAACATAACTGTTCAATTTGTAACAACTCACCTAAATTAAAATTATCCTGATTTTGCTTTGTTTCTTATTGTTAGTAAACAAAAGCTAGAAAATTCATTAGTGCATTTTTCTCAAACGGTCAGAACTTACCTTATACCCTGTATACTTTGTGTTTGTACATCTCATCAACGCAGGATTCTGGAATCAAACCTTCCCATGAACTTTTAATTAGATAATTTTGATCTAATAATTGTACAAATTATTTGTTTTATTGAACCCAAAAAGACTCCCCACACCTGCGTATCACATCGAGGGGGACCTAGGACTTTCCTATATTTACAGACACGGCAAAACAACTTATTAGGAAGAACGAAGATCTTTACAAAGCACTATTGGTATGGAGAAAGACTCCAAACAAAACCAAAATGGGCTCAGTGAAAAAAGTATTTTCTAGACAAACCAGAACACCTTTGCCGTAAGGTAAGAGTAAACATTTACCAAAAGAAAAATTTAAATGTTCTGAATAATATGGAGCATGCTAGAAGAACCACCAAGAAGGTTTTTGACGTAAATCAATTGTTTTACTCGAACTGGACAGAATCAAGAAATCTTGGAAAGAAGCCAAAGAAGTACAAGAAGCAGATACTAGATCAATGGTGGGTAAACTTGGCACCCAAAGACAAACTGAAATTTAACCAAGCAATTTAAATTAAAGGGGAAAGAGTATACTCACTAAAGCGCGCCCAAGTGACGGGTTTTTAGGTTAGAAATTCAAGGAGCTGAAGTACTGCCAACATCAAAAAGTGACATGAAACTATTTAGTATATCAATAAAGTTATCCAATCACGTGGTTTTTGAATATCACTTTAGATATGTAAATTATGTACCGTAAGTATTAATGAAATATAATAGCATTAACGTATTTTGAAAGAAACTTAGAAGTTTGTAAAATCAAAAATCTTGGGAGTAAAATTCAAATACCATTTAAATTGATATGGTTTTAATTATTAGAGTTATAGGAAATTTAATTTTTGCTTTGTTAATAGTAAAAAATAAATTAAGAAGTCATACTCATTGTCAGTGTAAAATGAATCTAATTGGAATTACGAGAGCTACTCAGAAATATCTGTTATGTCATTTTGTCCTGCTTTTGATTATATTGATTTAATTTAATCTATTCAAACAAAAACCTAAACATAAAAAGTGCAGCAAGTGCATTAGATTGTAACGCTGCATTTAGAAACAATTTTTAGTTATTAGACTTTTCTCTTTCAACACTGTATTGTACCAATAACTGCAAAATGATTTTTAAATCAATTGACATATGGTATAACGTTGATTGCATATATCAACTTTTACTTTTCTCACAAACTTATAATTTACTCTATTGGACCGGAAACCACTAGAAATTTCGTCGATACTAATCGAAAGATATATTTAGATTATTAAACCATGTAATAGTTTTGTAATGTTTGCTAATATTGCTATAGGCTCATTTTTTCAATTGTTTTTGTTGCTAGTCAAAGACAATATTTGAATAAGTTTCAAATTCTATTGAACTGTAAACAGAATTGTATGCTAACGATAAAAATAATGCTTAATTGTTACTTTGTGCATTTAGAGCTGTTTAAGCTGCTTTCCATATACTACACTGTTTTAAATTATTGTAATTATGTTATTCTTACCTAAGTTAACTGGAACACCTGCTTCCAATTAATTAAGAGTCAACGCATTTCACTTCAACACAGATAACTACTGTTTGCGGTAGCACTAGACTTTTATATAAAACACAAATATATTTTTAACAATCTAGTTTTATTATAAGATATTTTAAAGATAAATAAGCGATTAGGGTTGATATTTTAGAACAGGTGGTTAGTTTAATTCGGATTAATTTTGTTATTAGAACCTTTCCCACGTTTATATTCTAACGCAAAAGTTATTGAATATTAGCTTACTATAAATGTTTTAATTAAATTGATTTTTTTCAATATAGTTAATAATAAAATTTTTTGTTAAAAATCTATTGATTTCAAATAATCTAAAAGGTAAGAATGCGCACAATCCAAATTTAATATATTTTAGTCCGTATGTTATTATTTGATAGCTACTTACTTCTCTACAGTATATCCTAATTATAGTAAATAATTGACACATAGGTAATATTAATTTTTATTCATTTGTAAGTAATCGAAGTAACACAATAAATTTATTATTTTCAACCTATTTGCGTTGGTGAAATTCGAATTTCTTTTTAATTTCTTATTATCCAGTTTTTAAGTTTCACTTCTCGCGTTTTCTTAACTTAATTCAATTTAAGCCTCCGTCTGTCGTTGGACATTACACGGATGAATTGGCCAATGTCTTTAATATTTATATTTATTATAACTTTTACACATACACACCAAACCACTTGACTGCAACTGTTGGAGTGAGCGCAAGTTATGGAATGAAAATGTATACAAGACATATAAGAAGTTTAATTCAATACATTATCTAGCGGCTACTAACAGATGAATTGATTACAACAGGTGTAATAAATTAAGCCGCTTCCAAGGAATGCCGTACTCGACTCTATCTGACAACTTTCTAAGGTAGACTTCGAAGGCTTTTCCGTCTCACTTTAACGTTGCCTGACCAACCCATTTTACACGCTTTTTTTATTATCTGCCATTTGAGTAGCTAGTTTATGTAATTTCTATTCCAATAAAGGTCAATGCGGTGTTCTCAAATATGCATTTCTAGCATTTCTGCGAAATGCACTTTGTGGAAACATCCCAGGTGATGGGGATCAAAAGTGTGCAGTTTTCTATAATAAAAATGTAGAAATTCACTTTATGGCCCCATCACAAGGACGAACGCAGCAAGGTTGTTCCTGTGAAATAAAGGACTAATTGTTTCGGTTTTCATGTAAATAGTACTTTTTAATTATTTTTATTTATATTTATATACTTAAGACTTAATTTTCTCTAATTCACACAAAAAGAGAAGCTTTACAAGAAATAAATGTGACTGGGAAGTAAATTTTTTATTTTTCCTTTATTAAAGGGAATAACTGTTCAAAGTTTCACTTTAATGAGTTATCCAGAAGTTTATGAGATCCTGCAAAAAGTTTGTTAACCTTCCTTGAGTAGTTTACTTTTTCCAATTAATTAACTATTTCCATAACCGTATCTTGTTTAATAACACAGTTTTTTCATCTCTGTTGAATTTGTTCCTGTGTAAGTTTTTTTTAGGTTCTACTGTTAACTTGTTTATATTAGATAGTAAGAATTTTCAAATTCTTATACTTGTCGTACACCTTTTTAATTATAATTTAATTTAATTATAGCTAGAGATAGGGTTTCTTGTATTTCATAGAACAAAAAGCTAAAAAAATTGCGGTATTTTCCTCACGGCACGGCATAGGTAAAAGGTTTCGGTGTCAAATAAATTGAATTTAACATTTGACTCGAGGTACCCAAAACAATTGATTAGTGTATTGTTACAGATGCTTGAGGCTTAACATGATGCTGCAATAAACTGATGCAAGTGAAATGGTGTAACCTTGTAGTTTCCAAACTGACGTGTACTTGAGGTGAAGAGCTGCTGCTTCGTATAAAAAGTGGTCCAGCTTTTCAAAAACCGTTTAGTTGTAGAGAAGAAACCTTGATAGATAAACTGTTCTCAAATTACGTGCTGTCATTGAATCATTTGAGTAAGTATTGCCCATATAATACGTCAGGTTGTGGTCTAGAAGCTGATGAAGCGAATACTGTAATTTAGACTTACTGTTTACTTGTTAAGTTTGTTATGTAATTTCTAAAACTACATTTGCTGCTATATTTTGACTTTTGTCCTTATTGCATTTGAGTTTGAACGGAAAATCTTTTATTTCAAAAGGGAGTTACACAGTTAGAAAACTTCTAGTGAAGTATTAATTTGAAGGCAAATGCGACATTTATATATAAATATGTTTTATCGTTTCCATTGACTCTTCTTTTACAAGTTGCACACAAACTGTCAGTGGTACAATTATGGTAAAGATAATATTCCATCAAATTAACATCAGAAATCAGATAAATAGGTACTGGCTTGTCTTATATGCATCGTAGAACACATACATGTTCCAAACAGATTTTGCCATTTTCGCGTGTTCCTCTTGTTAGTTATTTCATTGTCCTGTCCGATTTTCTTTGTTGTTTTTTTTCTTCTTTTATTATTACTCTTTCTAGTATGCATCTTATTTTCCTCTTGTTTTACTTTGTACTTAAACCTTATAGATAAACCTATCTGTTTACTTGCCTCAAATTGAAAAAGACTCTTGTGTTGTTATCTCAGAATTCTTTTACATCAGGCATTTTTTCTTAAACTGCATTTTCTATTCTTGATAACAATACATTTTAATTATTGTTGTTCTTTTTTATAGTTTTTGGCATTTTGACTTTTGCTTTGCGTTACAAGTGAGCAGCTCCGCATATTACGCTTCTATACGTTCTTATACCTTGCCTGATATTCTTGTGTTCTGCTTAGTTACGCATAACATAATCAGGGGTAGATTGCAGTTTTCTAATAGGTTGAACCCACTCATTATTGTTTCTCCATATCCACCAAAGATGGTATATTGTATATTTATTGTTTTGTGCTGGCATTTGAATTTCGTATTATTAGTATTATCTATCTTTATCATTACCTCTGCACTTCAATGTCGTTACTTTATTCCTTTTTTTATTTTCATTTGTTTCTCTAACATTTTTCTTTTATTGATTTTTTCTTCTTTTACGTCTTTCCTATTTCTTATGTATTACCTTCAAGATTCCTGACTTTGTTCTTTTGATTTTATTTACAGATTACTTAAACATTTCTTACCTAGCTTTCTGAATATTTTAAGTTCAAAAATCCTTAACCATCTTTTTTTGCTTTCGCAAGGCTAATTAATTCAATTTAAAAATACCAAGCAATTTGCTGAAAGTCCAGACAACTGTACTATCGATTTCTATAGTTTTGGAATACCTTCGTATTCCTTGCATTAAAGCGTTGTCTCAGTTTGCAATAAGTAATAAGAATTCCAGTTAGCGAATCCAATTTCGGAATCATGAATCAATTTCATGATTTTCAAACTCATTTCTACTTCCGGAATCTCGGAACTGATCTTGCAACCGCAATCAGTTCTTGGATCCTGTGTCTAACTCTGGGATTGATCCCAAAGTGTTTTTCAAAAGGCCTCTAAACATTCTTTTAAATACAGTCCACACTTAAAAGTACATGTCAGCTGATCACAAAATTACAAATACATTGATTTTAGTTCTCTGGTTTAAAAGCAAAAGTGGGGCGATGTACGATTATAATTCGTGCCTAAATGATTTTGAAATTGCTATTCACAATGTTGTCAAGTTGGTTTGGTCAACAATATAAATAAGAGTTTGGTTTCGGAAAATTCAAACAGTTGGTTTTAGTTGTGAATAGA
>VTPC01000941.1:0-92655 GCA_011009095.1 Ignelater luminosus
TACCGACGAAAACATCGCCAAAGTTCACCAAATGGTGCTAGACTACCGCCGAATTAAAGTGAGTGAGATAGCAGGGGTTATGAACATGTCAAAAGAACGTGTTTGTCACATATTAAATCAACATTTAGGCATGAGAAAGCTGTCCGTGCGTTGGGTGCCGAATACTATTTGGACGGGTTACAGAGATGGGAGCATCGCTGGGAGAAGTATGTAGAGTTACAAGGAGACTATGTTGAAAAATAAAAAAAAATTTTCAGAAAAAATGTCTTGTATCTTTGTTAGGTTGGAAACTTTTCAGACCACCCTCGTATGTCTTACATGACGGTCGGGTATCAAAAAATTGGAGTGAAACAGACTTCCTAAGATACTTACCATCATACTTTAATCCAAGTTGCGTTTTCAGTATTTTCGACTTGAAAATAGTAATAATCTACACCACAACACCTAGTAAGTAGATCGGTCGAAAAATACGAAACTCGTAGACCACTATACCAAATGGTTTGCTTTAATCAATTAATGCTAGGTTATTCCGATACCACTTTCTTATGGTTTTGAATCTTCAAGCTAGTCGTTTTTTATAAATTGATTGAACTTTCTGTTGCGTATTTTATGAGGCAAGAGCTTTTCATCTATGTCTATGCTTCTCTTGTTCTAGTAAATATACAAAAGCTTGTCTTACATTAGATAGTATATTGGTCATGAATTCGGCCAATTCGTAATAGGCTGGAACATTTTTAGGAGATTCATATTCTTTTAATTGTAAGTAATATCAAGTTAGGTCACTTATTTAAAATGACTAGCAAAGGTTCACTGATTAAAATATAAGATATAAGAAATATCAAAATATACAGATTATTACTGGTAGATATAGATGAATAATAATAAAATGACATCTTTAATACTGTGTGTATCACGAGAAAAGTTGTAACAACTTTAGAAAGAGGATGAAGCGATTGACAACTCGAATATAATATTCAAAATAAAAGTTAACAAAGTTTTTGTGCGATCGATATATCTCTCCTCAGTGAACCTTCCTTGTCGTAGGACTTCAAAATAATATGATTATAACAAGCTCTGTAGAATTGTTGTCAAGGAATATTTTTTGTTGTTAGTATTGGAAATTAAATGGTTTTGTGGATAGATAGTAGTAAATTTCATTTGCTTAAACTCCCTAGGTTCATTTTAAATTCAAAATTAGTTTTTGTAATGTCTGCTTTAAATTTTTTGTTTCAAGGGTTTTTGCTACGCCAGCACCAACTCTACAGCTACTTGGTATTTTCCATTTAGAATTAACGTATAAAACAATCAAGTTAATAACAAAGACAAATAAGTTATAGTAATTATGTTTTAGCTAGAGCAAAAGATCATCCCGTTGTAATATAATACGGAACAACTATTATGTGGGATCCTTTACGTGATCCTCCATCTCACATACGAAATGTAAACTGTATACACATACATACATCTAAGCTTTAAAATTAATAGTTCTGTCTGCTGAGCTGCATAACTATTACGAGCAAATATCTGTAGGACAGCACGTTGGGCACTATTGTCCCGGGGTGATTAATGGTGATAACGGGTTGTGATGGATCAAAAGATAACTAACAAGACCCGCCAACTTTACACTAAACCTAGTGTGCAGCTTAGAGATACGGTCCACATTTGCATATGTCTGGTTTTTAGTTTAATTTAGCGAGGAAATCTCATTTTTCCTCTACTATTATACCAAGCCGGATAATGTAATTCTACTCAGACTCGTACAATGAAAAACTTGTAATTTGTAAACCTCGAAATTATTGGACAATTCCGGGAATTTATGGACTCGAGTAATTACCACGTAAAAGACCGCATTATCCCTATCCGATGGAAAAGGGGCTACGTTGCGTTAATGAACATTATCCTATATTTCACCCTTTGCAAATTGACACTGATTGAAATGAGTCGAATAGTTATGTATTTTTTTTAATTTGTCACATGCGTGAATAAATTGTAGCTTTTTTCCATAAAATAATTAACAGTGAGAGGCTATCAAAAATTTAACAGAAACATAAAAGTTCAAGGATATCCTAAACAAGAAGATAATTTTAATGGACATCCTTTGAACTTGTTTTATTTACGTAGTTGAAGGCGTTCTACATTATATTTACCTAGACATATTATATTAATGTTACATTTTTAAACATAAATATGTTACAGAAAGTACACTTCATTACTAATGTTTTTTACAAAAGATTGTTGAACATCGAAACATATTTATTTTGACGATCATGCCCACTTCGTATGTACATACATCACACTGAATAAAAAAGGGATTAATGAATATTTTATTGTTTTTACTGTCTTTTGCAACTAAAGAGTACCTGTCACAGCAGTTATGAAAATATTCATAATAGCAGCTATGGATAAAAAAAAGACAAAAAGTGAACCAGGGTTGTCTACATTATTTGAAAATGAAAGTAAAAAATATTCCGTAAAGTAGGTAACACTGTAATGTCTAGTGCAATGTAGGAGGATATGACATTTTTCATGCAACCTTCATCATTTATGCAACTATGGTAGGCGTATTGTACAATAGGGTTTACTGATCGTTACTTTAGCAAATAGAAATATAATCTAATAAAATCTAAAAACTTCGTATTCAATAAATACACCAATAATTTGATTTTCGCGATATTTTCCAATTACGATTCAATTAAAGATTATGTCTGAAAGGAGATGTACATTAATTTCACATTTTGTGTTAATACAATGATAATAGTGATTATACGGGGTATTTTTGAAATGAGTATAGTAATTCTTAGGGTGTATAGAAAACTATGAAAGAGAGTTCCTATTTGTATCCGGAAACGCATTGTTTCCAATATACTTACGTTTATTTGCTTCAACTTTGCGTCCTCATATATGTTTGCCCTTGATAACAGAATCAGCTATGATACCCAATTTGTTGGTTCAGAATGCTATTGTGAAACAACAAATGCTAAAAATATCTCGATATTGCAATGGTTTTCTGTATTATTTTTTTGAAAGAGTTTACTTCAAAAATGAAACAAATATGAGATACATCAGGAGAAACCTTCTAGATTGCTGTACTCCCGTAAAAAATTATCCAATTTGTTTGTCCAGACAGACAAATATTATGAAATAGTTTACTGTGTCACCTCCTTCAAAGAGCTTATCTCAAAAACAAGTGAAATACAGGAAAGTAGCACTTAGCACCTCGATGAAGCAGCTATTGTGGAACAAGAAATACTCAGAACATCTCGATTTTGTAATAGTTTTCCTTGCAAGATTTGAAACGAGCAAAGAAAGAATAAGAAGAAGATCCCAGCAAAAAACCTTATACGGTAGGTAATCACCAATCAGAATTCCTGTAGAGTAGAATACTGTAAAGATTTTTTTGCCCACATGACGTAAGGACACGCAAGAAAATGTTTTGTTGGTGCAACAAGAAATTTAGTGGAATTTAGGACAGCAAATATATTTTTGCTGTAGCAACAAATTAATTTGTTCCTAACTCTAAAATAAATTATAAATTTGTTTTATCTACCAAAGTGCTGTAGTGGCAACAGCAAAAAATCATACTGTGTGACAAAAATATTTGCTGTTCTTGCAAAAATATTTGCTGTTCAAAATTCCACTAAATCTTTTGTTGCACCAACAAAACATTTTTTACTTTCGACCAGATCCTTTTTTCCAGACGGCTTGAAAGAGTAAATAATTCATTCATATTTGCGATTATAATTCACGATGTAAACGTACCATTCGAACTTATGGCCTAGAGGAAAAAAGATATCTACATTCAAAAGTTGTAGCTCACTGTGTTTTCCGTAATGAAATGCTCACAGATGTTGGAAGCATGTTTGAAATCGTTTACCTCCATTCTCCAGTAATTTGCAATTCTATTCAATGTCACGACAAAGTGAAAGTAAGCCTGCTACTTTTGAGACTAAGCGAAAGCCGTCAACATCGGGATGCCGCCCTAGCAATTTGCTCTTCGGAGATGTGTGTCTACTGTAGGTGGGCAATTAAAGCTTGATGCAGGCAGATAGAAATTTTTAGAATGTGTGTCGGGCTATTATCATCAGAAATTCAACTGACTATCAGTTTGCAACGTTATTAGTGACAGTTATTGAATGGATTGTGTTAGAAAAATTCGTTAATTAACGAACTTTGCGTACTAAGTTATTTACTTTTATAAATAACAATATTAAATACATTCAGGGCCGGCTGGAAGTTTCGCGGGGCCCAGGGCAACCCTTAAAATAAAAGAAGAAACACACTACTTTTTATTTTAAATATTTAGAACTTAGAAATTTTATTTATTCTGAACATATCGATACAAAGAATTAATTCTTTTTTTCTCAAGGCGCGGGGCCCCAGCAAGGGCCTGGGCAGTCTTTAGTTTAATGCTTTGACATTAACAGAATTTATTTCGTAAGAACGTTAAAATTCTCTGCTACTTTCTTGTGAACTGTTTTCTTAAATATCAAACTGGAAGCAAATTCTACCTCTAAATGCTTATTTTCTTCGTTGCATTTATGCTATTCTGTAAAATTATGAACCCTTATCTGATAGTTTTGTTACCCCTAACGCTATAAATTTTGTCAGCTTGATAAGCATAAGTAAGATTTATGGTTCCTGCAAACATCATATGCAAGATGCAAATTGGATTGCCTAAATATACGATTCTTTCTATAACCAATTATCTGTTAGTTCAATCCTCTTGAGGGATTGGAATTGGCATTTGTCGCTTGAGAACTCGACAGAGTCTTCCGTCAGCTTCCTTCAAATCAACACGCTTTCGCTGTGTTAACCCTAGGGGGTATTTGGAACTTAAGATTTTTTGTGTAATACCGTGAAGTTGATACTTCTAATGAGGTGCAAAGCCTGAGCGTAAATTGCGCTATGAAACTCTGTCTTCGATCTATTAATTAATGATAATTTCCGGTATCAAATTCCGTATTCTCGTACCTTCAACACTTTGCCGACCAGCGGACCGCTCCAGTAAATCCCACAGATGGACTCTCATTCTACCGTTCAGTTTATTATTGTACCGTAGTCGAACTCTCTTTATTCTTCGAATTTTTATACGAAATTCGTACTGCCGTACTCTACTCAGGTATGTTATAACTTGATTAAAATATCGCATTACCAACCGTGTGAGAAAGACGCCCACACCTGTACATATTTATGTGTTATCGTTGTAACATAAGTTGTATAACTTTATGTGTTATCACTGTAATATAGTTGTGCAAAAGTGCCGTGAGTTCAGTGCACCGAATGCTAACAGCTGATCCTGCTTATAATCGGATTAGTTCCTGATAGGTGAATATCGCTACCTATCCTTATTATTTTTTTATGAAGAAGCATTATTGGCAAACCCCAATTGTCAATCTGTCGTCGCAATTTTTTGCGAACACCACCACCGATCGTCTCGAACTGGTGAAAGACCTGCGAACACCAGTTACTATTAGCGAAAAACCTGTTGAACCGTTCACAGTGGTGACAGGAGCGTTAAATTTATTTGCGCATAGTAAATTAGATTGCATGTCGAATTATAACGTAACTGCCTTGTTCTGAATTTCGATAACTTTTATTTGTTTACTCTTTCTGAACAAGATTTGTATGTAATTAGCATTTTTCTTTGTTGTTTGTGCACGCTAAAGATTATCAACGTAACGCTTTGTTATTCAATAACCTTATTTGGATTGTCTTGTTTAACAATAACTTTAATCAGAACATTTGGCTTAACATATTATTTATTTATTTTTACGATCGAGAGCTTCGGCTCTATGCAACAACACCTGCAGGTGGTTATTTCAAAGCTAAACTTTGCATTATTTATTGCCTCGTTTATTCTTGTTATTATTTATGCTTCTATCATAGTTAATAGATCAACGAATCTTATCTCAAATACTTACGGCTATTTCATTCTATTTATGTGTTTTGGCTTCCTTGTTCTAGTACTGAATGTACCGTGCTGGATTGTTAAATCGTAAATACAAATACGTTTCGTCCGGTCTTGTTTACCATATATTTATTTGTTTTGTATGCTTTGTTTATATGTATGTTACTAACTGTTTATGCAGGATTGTGTTATGTTCCAATTGTGTAAGCTGATTGCAGCAACCTTCTCTTGTATATTTATTTGTTTTACAGTATGCTAATATATGTATTAATTTACCTTGATCTTATATTGTTTTGCTAGCATACTGATTTACTTACAAGAAACAGCTGCCCAGGAACCAGCGGCGTCGACTACCATATTTTAAGTTTTCTTTATGATAACAAGTATCTTATCAGAGTGCAGTACAGTCTCGATTTTATTTCTTTGTGCAAAATTCGGACCCGTGGTTCGACCCTGGCTAACATCTTGCCTATTGACTCATATACGAAGATCAGCTGAGGGTCTTCTATTCAAAACTAGGTCATCGTCGTACAACTACAGCTGGCGCCTTATTAACTTCAAGAACCCTAAGATTATCGTATCCCTACTACCGTATATTGCTTGCTCTAATCTTTATTGGCCCACGACCCGTCTTCGACTGTAGAAAAGTTAGCATTTCAGATGGCATACCTATTATGTATATGATTACACTACCGATGGGTCTCTAATCCCAGTTTTATCCGTAACAATTGACGGAAAGTTCATGCGAGTCATAGTTGACTCTCCAGAATGTATTTGAATTGACGTTTTCTTGTTTATTGCGACATCCTATGTAAAATCCTGGCTTGGATGCACGTTTGGCAGTAAAAGCACCGAATCAAAATTTGTGCTTTTTGAAAGCGTTGAAATAGTACGAGGAAATTGATAAGTCAATTACAAATGTAGCTTTGAGCAAGTTCTGCCAACACTTATGGTATTTGTCTGATAAGATTGCTGTCTTAGTGCTTTTCGACGACAAAATTGATGAGCAAACGACAAGGAAAATGGTCTTCAACTTAGAATGTGAGAAATCATTGATCTTGGAAAAAGATATATTCCATCCAAGGAAGAAATATCAAACTCTTTGTATGGTAAGGCGTTATTGTAATTGTGTCTTTCATCTTGTCTGAATCAAACTTACCTATTTAAGTTGTGGTTTTAGGAAAAACCTTGGATGACTTCGTATCAGAAAAGAGCAAGAACCTGTTTTCGCGCTTAAAGATTGACGGCAATTTCCAGCAAGAAAGGGTTTCTTTGTGGAAAAAAATGCAGTCTATTTGAAAATTAAAATAAACTTTTCATCTCTGAAGGCTGTAAACGACAGAACAGAAAGAGCTGTTAAACTGATGCAAGATTTTCACGGATTCATCACAGTCAGGGAAGAGCAGAAACAATTTCTTCTTCTATCCTGATTGGGTATTTCAGCTATCGAGTACACTCGATGCAACTGGAAATAAGTTCACAACATCCAAAAGTTATTTTAAGGTTTCTGTTTGATATTTTGGACAAATATCGACAACGCAGCCAAAAGTAACGTGTCTGCATGCAGCTGTAAAGACCGATAATTCCGTAAATCGACCGTACGCTCGTCCTTGAAAAAGTTCTTGTCTACGAATTTACCTTATTACTTTTTGATAGCATTCCCTATAACATCCCTATACCTACTATGATTTCCAGTTTTTGTACATCATTACATAGGGGATGATAAGAGTTCCAGATTGGGTGGTTTATAGTTTGTAAAAGTTCACACTTTGTACAGAAAAAATTACACGAGATGGCAAAGTATGGAAGCTGACTTGAAAAGTAGGAATCATGGCTCAACCTCATCTCAATCTCATTTTGAGCGCGTCACTCACTCTTCTAGCTCACTCTAGCTTTGAATTTAGAACCAAATGTTTTTTGTGTGCTAACATTATTGATGACGATTTTTATAAAAGAGAGCAGAAAAAACTCAAAGCGAAACGAAGAATTGTATACCACATTAGAACCTTAAGAACGAAGAATTCAGTAATTAAAGCAGTGAAGAAAAGGAATGATAAGTGGGTAGAAGATGTGAAGCTGCGTTTGTCCACTGTAAGTGATCTGGTTGCTGCAGAAAGTTTGTACCATGATGATTGCTACAAGACATTCTTCACCAGCATTTCAAGCTGAGTAAAACGTGGACGTCCTGAGTGTGATAAGGTTACAGTAGCTACGGAAGAAATTTATGCATTTCTGGAAAACCCCAAAGATTGCCAGTGATCTATCTCGGAGTTGCAAGCCGAGGTAACCGGGCACATTCCTGACAGAAGCACAATTGTAGACAAGCTCCAACAGAAATACGGAGACAATATCATCATAGCTAGGTTTGGAAGGGGGAAGATCTTGACCGTTTGCTTGCTTTGCACCGCAGCAAACATAATAAGGCAAGACATGCAGTCCCAAGTATATGATAAGATCGTTTACGCTCCGGGTGATGAATTTCTAAGGGATGCTACTAGTAGTTTCCCTACAACCTCATTTTCGTTCCTTGAACAAATCATCATCAAGAAAAAGAAGGACAAAGAACCAGCAAAAAGTAAATCTCTTTCAATTGCTCTTTCAATCATCACAGCAGTGAGACCACGCTCTTTTTGCTCATCTATTCTGACAAGCCTCGCTTTACTCCTCCATCGAAGGTATGGTTCAAAAAACTCGATTAATCTCATGTCAAGTTTAGGATTTTGCTCCTCATACTATGAGGCGCAACTTTTAAAGATGTCGGCTACTGTGCATGTTCAACCTGATTTTAAGGGTTCATTCCAACAGTTCATATATGATAATGCTGACTTTTAGTCTGTACGCTTGATAGGTTAAATACGTTTCATTCCATGGAGGGCATAAGATGTATTACTTCGGCTAGTTCTGTTGACAAGGGGACTGAAATCAAGCGGCTGAGTAAGATCCCCACATTGATAATAACTGGACAACTTGGAATTCTTCCAATACAAGTATTTCACAAATCTGGTAGGGGTTTAAAAAATAGAAATGTGGAGAATATAGGAGGCGTTGTGGAGAAAATGGGTTCACTAAAACCAGAGGTTTAACCAGAAAAGGCGTTTAACCTTGATTTTTTTCTATTTGAATATTTATTATTTTATTTACTTTTGGGCAATATTTGGTAGTGAGTATTAATCATCCTGAAAATACAACAACTTTAATTAAGGCAAATATCAAAGCTTAACGAGTTTGGTTTCTAAACTGTCCTCGCCTATTGGTGGTTCTGCCAGTGTGTCACATCTTTTAAATTTCTGTCGGGTAATTTCTGAGATATCTATGTTTAATATGGCTGATTGTCATTAAAAGGTTTTTGTTGCATCATACACTTTCGATTATTGTAATGTAGTTTCGAGTGTAGTCACCATAAGAGTTATGCATAAAACTGCAACCTTTGACCTGAGATTACTCGAAAACTAGCTAGTCAAAAGTTTGAAGATTTACACAAAAATATAATAAACATTGGTCTACGTAATTTATGAATTTCAGCCGAACCTAACTGTTTTTAACTAGCTAGTCAACCTCTCCTTAAGGTATACTATGTCCTTGCACACTCTTTGTCTGTAGATCTTCGTTGTCAAGGTTGGCTTTGGCGATTATTTCCCAGAACATTCACGTGGATTTAAACGCAATGCATATTAGATCTGTTTAAGATTTTCTGAGTTGGGTAAGATCACAGATCAGCTACATTATTTCTGTTTATTTTATCCTCTGTGGTTCGAACATTAGGTTAGTTGTAGTGTTAGGATCTTCCTACTTCTCTTCTCTAAATCTTTGTTCTTCTATTGTACCGTCTTAACTCTATTGTTTAGGCATCTTGCAACAATCTTTTTGCACTTTTATGATGATTGAAGTGTGTATGGGTACTTTTTCTGTATATGTTACGCCGATGTTGACTGATTATGATTATGATTTATACATGCTATAAGGGGCTCCTTGATTGTGTGCTTACTAAGATATCATTACTGTCTCGTTTTATGTTTCTAATTGTTCGCACAGTGTTCAATGTTCTCTAACAATGTTGTTCTTGCCAATAGCTCGATAGCAACCTAATTAATTTGTGACAGAAAGAAATTTTACATGAGACATGGAAGTAGCTTGTAATGTCCTCCGGTAGTACAATCGTAAGCAAAAATGATCTTAATGCTTCAATTTTTGTTTCTTCTTCAGAACATGCATGCATACTGTATAGGAAACAATAAAATGGGTTGGTAGATCGTTTATTAAACAAGAGCAACGGTTTATAAATTTTTTATTAATATAAATCTGAACACGTCTAATGGGGGATGATATTTGTTTTTATTTCTTTATTAAAATAAAAAAGCAATTAGAAAAATTTATGATTCTTTACAAAAAGTTCTTCTGGTTAATTTTGTTTACTTTATACTAATAATCAAGGTGGTTATTCCTTAAATAATGTAAAGATTCTGAAGGTTATTTCAGTTCAGTAATTAATAATAGAAAACTATTTTAACTTTTTTTAGTTTTTATTGATATTAAATGTATGAAAATATAAAAGTCAATAGCTGTTTAAGACCCAAGGAAGTCATATTGGTGTATGAGGATGTTACCCGTGTTTAGGGTTCAGAAACTTTATCATTTAAATTTATAATAGCCCATAAACGCGAAAACACTTTTCAAATAAAAGTTCGTTGCTTTTTATAACGTTGAAGGTAAAAACTATTCGAGACTTTTTATTTTATTTTTACGAAACGACAAAACGTTTGCGACTTCCGTAATTCTTTGCCCTTTTACGATGCACTGAAATGTGCAAATTGTACCTAAATCGAACATTGCAAATGTATTCCGATAAACTCATTTATATCAATACAAGGGACCATATGCGCTTCCGTAATGGACTTTGGAAATTGCTTGCGTATCTAGAGTTTGTTGCTGAAAGCGTTGTAAACTGGACGTGCCATTTTAACGTTCAAAAATATGGAAATAGCTCCCAGATTTAGGGTAATTGTTTTCTGGGCGAAGCATGTTGATATTTGAGAGACGCCAGATTTCGGAGGAATTTCATACAAAAAAGTTATGCGTTCATCAAATTTGATTTATCACTGTTAAAAGTTGAGTGTTAGAAAAAGAAGTTTCGTATTTTTAATGTCCTTGTCTTAAGGTGTATTTATATTCCGCAAGAGTGAGCTGCCTAAAAAGTTCTTTAGTAACAGCAAAGCTGGGATAAAAGAAGAAAGAGTTTTTTCTACTCATTTAGGACTCCTACTTCAACCCGCATACACAACACTGACAAGCGACAAGAAATCCTTTACCTAATGCTAATGATGCAGGTTCTTAACTGAAGGAAAGCCGCTTTTATTTTTTATTTTAATCGAAAATGATGTGGAATACAGTTTTGATGGAAAATTGGTAAAATCGGGTAAAATCCATATATATTCCCCGAGGAATTGATAAGGTAAATAAATGGATTAAGGGATTCTATAATGTGTTTTCGTTACGATTACTTAGATCAATATAACGTCTAGGAATTGTCTTGAATTATTCAATAAGCAATTACCCTTGTTTAATGTCTCTTACTCTGAAGGGTCGCAGATTCAGTATTGACTGGATTTTTTTATGCAGAATTTAAGTGATGGGAGGTCTTGGAAAGTCAAAATCTTGTTTGAGCAAAAAAAGATTTTAATTTTCAGAATAGAATATTTAGAAGAAAATGGAAATTTTTCTTTTTTATTAACCTAAAGCTTCATATAACGTCGATTTTTACAAACATCCATTTCATGTTTATAATAAATCTCGAAATGGAACAACCGCGCTTAAATATCCTGGCAACCCCCACTACTTATTAATATTTTAGGAAGTGTTTGTAATAAAATTTATTATTGAGGTTATAATGCTGACGCAAGTTTCGTTTTCTAATTAAGAGACGAGATAAAAGCGATTAGGATTTATTGATCCATGTGTATCTTATATACAAGGCAAAAGAAAACAATTAATCTTCCTCTGTTTCAGTCCTCCCCTTTTTAAGCCGATTATTAGTGAACAGTTTGCTTGAATTAGAAGGTTCCCCTTTTCTAGATAAATTTCATAGTCTATGCATGTGCGATCGTTTATGACGTAATGATCTCTGTTACCATAAAATCATTTACAGCTTAACACTTAATCCTATTCCTTGAATTCAACTAAGATAAGCCAAGAGTTATTAACTTACGCATTACTATGCATATCATTATACATAAGGTAAGCATACTCTTGTCAAATCTTTCACATTCTCCAATTTACTTTTACTTGACAATTTGCAGATTTCAATCTGTATTATAGATTATATAAAATGTCAAATAAATATAATGGCCAGACGTGCAAAGCTTGCCACTCCTGAACTGTTCAAAACCTCTCTCTTAATGTAAAACGGGTTTCATCTAGAGCCTTCGACTAAACCGCAGAAGGCCGCACCAAATTGTAAAAACTCTACATTCGATATTAATAACGGATTTTAATCTCAAATAGTATTGAATGCCTAGATATTCCGTTCAAAGTTTATTATCAAATGTAGGAAGTCATTCTGTTTTTCCTCATTTGTAGATTTACATTTATATCAGAAACTTTGGAAGCCAAAGCCAAACCAAGGTCGGCACCAAGTTCTGGAAACGATAACAATATTGAGATTAAAATTCACATCGATTTGGTTTTGTTTTGGCCTCATCTAACATTAATACTATGTAGAGGATGTTTGCATATTAAATGACCAAGCTCTTTCAGTATGCAGGAAACTAGAAGAAACAGTCAATAATCATCTTGAAAAATGTTGATAGATGGTATTACCAAATGGAAAATTCTATGATGCTGTGATGCGATCAAAAGCTGTTTTAGGTTTTCAAACAAGCATTTTGAATTAACCAATAGCCAGAATCAACCAGCAAACTTTTCTCATTTAAAGTTTTTGAATACGGTGAAGCTTCTTGCTACTGTACTATTTCCTCGTATTTTGTTAATGGTTGTGGTAACAGCTTTTCTTTGTACTGACAAATTACAACACACCTCGTATTATACACCACCTTGGGACCTCTTACCACCGATTGCTTTTTGATTTCTCTGGAAATGAATATTGGTACCGAAAGAGTGAGAAAGGACTTTCAAGCGATTTAGATATTATTATTCTTATTTTGTTTTTTGGCAGGTATCGTACATCTTTACATCTTACATCTTAAAATGGAAAAGCAAAGCAAAATATGTCTTGTATTCGAGTATACCTGATCTTAGAAAGATAATTAAGGACGAGATTCGACCATGGGCAACACGACAACTAGAGCTCCATCTCGATACGACAACTGGTTTTTGAGATATATGATATCTGTTTAAAAAGCAAAATACTCAAACTATCCATTTTCAAGTTTCCTACTCGAATTTCTTGATTGCTGGTGTCTATTTTGTTAGCAAAAGTATAATCTTCTGCAGATGGAAAGCATGTGACCTAGACATTTTGGCATCTTAACTAGCGCAGTTGAAAGCTTTATTTTAATCATGAGGCTATCTACCTCATGTTGAAAATCTGTTCTTTCCTGATTCTGTCTTTTGCCAAAAAAAGTTGTTTGATATGTTTGGGTATTGTTTGAGGTATTGATTCTTGTTTTTGTAAAAGTATCTTTTCTTTCTTTTGGTAACTAGTATTTTCTTTTGGCCAGAAGATTATTTTGTTGTAGCAAAACTCAAATTTCTTTACTATGTAGTTTGGAATTTGCTAGTGATTTTAGATGTCCCTCACAACTTTTCTTAATTTGAGTAGATGTTATTTTGGAACAGTGCCCAAAATATTTCTTCATCGTCTTTGATGTGATAGGTAAACATGCAGTAGATTCCAGAAGCAAGTCAAAGATATGCAGTATTTGGTATTGGTAATCTACTAATCAAGTTTCTTAGTGAAGAAAGACTAAGGTACATAAATTGATACGATAGAAAGTAGAATACAATAGTGCAATGAAAACAATTCCATAGGAAACAAAAAGGAAATAATCGAGTAACTATAGCAGCAAAAATGAAATCTCAGACGGAAATGTAATATGATCACAAGCAAAAAAATTTAGAACAAAGAAAAAGACAAGAAAACAAAACGTGAGAAATAGCTCTAGTAACTGTAAAATCCTGCAGAAAAAATTACTTTTAAAACTTACAATTAGAATATATTAAAGGAAGAAAATGAAATAGTGATAAAGACATTGTACACAATAAAGAAAACAGTTGCTTCTGGAGAAGGCAGCCATCCTTCTAGGGATTGCGGCATTAATTAGCAAGTAGAAAAAATTAAATAGGAAATTCAGAAATGTAAACAACATTAAAAATGAAAGAGTCAGCGCTTATTTCAAAATTGCTTCACTTAATTCGTTGAGCCGAAGGGCTGCTCACCCCAGGTTTATATGTTTCCCTTTTCAGTAATTGGTTTTCTGTTCTAATTTCCAGTTACTATTTTATTAAGTTCTAATAATTAATTTTATACTTGATATAACCCTTTTATTAATTTTAACCCCTTTTATATCTGTTTAATACTTGATAATGCATTTCATAATGGAAGAGTAAGTTATTAAACGAAAATTGCATTCTTTTTCCTGAAGCTTTTACAGTGAGATATCTTTCTTAATTTAACTAAGTTTCCTAATTTCAACTTTTATCTCTCATTCTTTAACTGTGAAATAAAATATTACATTTTTCATCATTTAGGTTTTGGATATAAATACTAAATTTTCATTTAAAATGTTGTTAAAATTTGAAAACCAAACAGATAAATGAAAACGTGTACCTACCAATTATAATATACACAATAAATACGGGTGTTATCAGGAAGCCAATTAAAAAAGAAGAATTTTTTTTGTATAATTTCTGGTTTTGACAATAAAATATACGGCGGAATGGGCGAGGATCTCGTTAGTGCTCGCGTCGGTCTCGCTAACGAGGACGGCGTTGCTGTCGCTACCAAAGTGTACGATATTTAATTCATTTAAAGTTTGGTGGCGTGGACCCGTCGGTCCTTAGTTAATAAGAGAAGGGGGACAACCCTTACATTTTATTTATGATAAAATGAGACTTTGGGAACGAGACGTAATTGTGACTAAAACTCGCTTTATTCTTTTTATTCAATAGAGACCTTTTATGTTATGATAACTGAAGTCTTAACTTTATTAATTGCGTTATCTTAATAAGCGTTAATGAACTTTGAATACAATTTTATTAAATCTCTGCATTCTTATTGTATTCTATCTATTTTATTTACATTTCCTTTCTTTTGGAAGAAAGGTAAATAAATTCGCAGTAATAATTAGGAAACCAACGAAAAAGGATTCCTCTAGGGAATGATCCATTTTCTTTTACTTTTTTCCTACCCAAATGCACTCTTGTCGTTCTGGCATTTAATATTAATGCTCGAACCTGACATCCATTCAATATTAATTATCGTTTAGCACCAATTCGGCGATATTGATATTGATTTCTGCTTGTTTTTCTCTCTTAGCAAGGTCGTTGTTATTGTAAGTTTTCTTTAGAGGTCTTTTTTGAAGGGGAAATTTTTTTTCTGTAAATAAAAACGTGGCCTTTTAAGACGCACAATAACCCTCAGGATGTTGGATGTAAATAGAAATAGAGGAACGAACCCTGGTTGTTTCACTTTGCGCTCCTCTATTATTGAGTTAGTTTCTCCAGACGGTCATGTGCTGCCCAGAACTAAGTTGTATGTACTTTACTTCATGTGGAATGCATTTACAGAGAGACGTAAATTTCCGGTGGTTTTCCTTGTTTTGAATATTTAATGACTATGCAGCTCTAGTTTGGCTAACTGGTGAAATTTTTGCGTTGCCTTCTTTATTCTCATAATATTTGAAATCGCGTAAGGACATTCAAAGTAGTTACTTAAGTACTGTAGTTACCATTAATATTTCAGATAAAGTAAATCCATTACGCCTCTTGGAGTTCTAGCTTCATAATATGTTTTCCTACAAATACGACTTGATGGCTACTATTAGTGGATGCTTACTTTGGAGCATTGTTCGGTATAGCACGGATGCACTTTACATTACATATTCATATTTGTAATATTTACCAATGTACTAGCAATTCACTGCAAGTTCATAATTCAATTTAAAGCAGCTTGAGAGCTATAGGAAGTAATATTTATCTTGCTTTAGTTTGTTGTTTGTTTCAAGCCATTTCAGTGCACGTAATGATTTTGTTGAGATTAAGAAATAACGATGTGATTGACGTAAGTAGGTGTTAGTGCGGCTCATTCGAAATATTTCTTGTTTCCTAAATGTGAAGGCACAATTAGCTATTGCTTATATCCCTCTCATTTCAACCAAAATGACGTTGAAGTGTAAATGGACAACTCATCATTAAATTCGTCTAAGAACAACTCTAATAAAGGCATTTTAAAGGTAATTTCGACGGAACAAGCACTATTTACAATGATAATGTTCGAAATGACATTCAATATTTAGCTATCACGATGTCAATGCACCAACTAACAATAAGACTACCAAATTCGATGATGTGCTGTAATGAAATTGGAATGCATTTAGAAAAAAGATATCGCCAGAGTCTTTAATGGCAGTAGCTCTAGTAGTTTTAAATTTAAATACTATACAGCGTAGAATGATAAGGTGAGTAATCGAGTAAAGTGAATTAGTTTAGCAGCAGGAGGTTAACGTTTAATGTTTGCACAAGTCGAATTAAACTTTACCAAATTGGTTCACCAAACTGCAATAATTGCAGAATTGGACTAACATCAAGAATCAGAACTACGAGCAAAATTTAAACTAACAAATGGATTTATCAATTCGAAGGGGCCCATTTAAACAGAAATTGAGCAGCTCAGCCGTATAGAAAGAATCTATCCCATTGGGCATCGTTGATGGAATATAGTTTTACAAAAGTATAAGATTCAACAATAGCGAAGTATCAAATCTAAATTAAAATTGACAAAAGAATAAAGAACTGGGGTAGATTCTTTTTTAAGTAAAAGAAAATGCGAAAAGGTTGCGTAGGAAGACTTGAAGATTATCATTATGGCGATAAAAAGAAGAATATCTGTACCAGAGCTAGAAATGTAAATAGAAAACTAGCAGCATGTGGAGTAACAATAGCAATAGCAATAGCCAAAACCTAGCAAATAGGCTTTCCTAGGCCTTTTGTACAAATCCTTCCTCACCCCTTTAATCACCTTTACGATCACCGTCTATTACCACAAACAAGGGACATGCATGAAGTGTACCTCACCGATTTTTCCGAAATTTATATTTAAGAAGTACTAGTCAAAACATTAACACGTAGTCTTTTGTCTCGGCTAACGTTAAGAGGGTAAAAGCCACTAAAACTCCGGTAAATTCTATCTAGAGTCCTGTAACTCTCAACGGTAGTAGATACCGAGGTGGTTCAAATTGCAAAGTTTCATAGTTTTTTTATCTCCTATCAGGGGGTTTTAAAATATTTTGCCCCTACACAGTAAAAATTTTAAAACTCGAAGAAACTTTTATTACATCAGTTAATAGATGCACATGGGGCAGAAAGTGTTTATAATTCTGATCAAAGTGGATTTAAGTTAGAGTTACATTCTAGGTGGACACTTCAGTAGGGAGAAGTAAGAGTAGTTGAATCGTCAGTGCAATTCCTGTTCGCCACAACACACAGTTGCAAACTACTTTTGCTGATGGTCAAAACTTCTATCCCCATAATTTCTTGCAGTGAAAGAACAAACTGGGAGATTTGGACCACGAATCTTAATGAATTTATTTAAAACCAAAAATGTTTATTTATTGGCTTCAGAATCAGGGAATGGAAACTACGATCTGTATCACATTTTACATTAAAATTAGAAATAAAAATACATCAAAAGGCAATTTTAGGAAATTGTTTTCGTCGAACGAATGAGAATTTCAAGAAAAACAAAATACGCGTAACTCTGAAAATTAGACAGTAAGTAACCTCAAGAAAACCAGCAGGATAAAATAAGAAGCATAAAAAAGGAGATGGATTTTGGAAGGTAGGGGTTGAGAGTAAACGTAAACAAAGAATTTCTTTGTACCACCTGATAAGGGATAAGAAATTATTAAACTTTGCAATTTGAACCATCTCGATACCTACTACCGTTTATGAGTTACAGGGCTTTAAATAAAATTTACCGGATTTTCGAGGGTGACTTTTACCCTCCTACGTCGAGCTCAACCGATACAAAAAAAAAACGTGTCTAATGTTTTGACCCCTACTACTTACACAGGGTGCCTCTAAACTGCATTAAAAGCTTCAGGTAGGCGCCTTTCTTAATCAATTGTGATGACAAAACTTTAAACGCGAACTCTCTAACGCAGTTAGTTTCTTCACACGAGCCAAAAAAAGAAACATAATCTTGGCAACACTGCTTATTCGCTGAAAGCGACGTAACCTTTACGGTCATAACATCTGATCCCAATTAAGAAATTAAATCAAGTTAGCTATTGTAATAATTTTAATCTAAAGCGATGTAAAGTAACCATTTGTGTAAAAAGATCACATTTATGAACAAAAAACTACATTTGTAAAAGTTAATTATTTATTTGTAATTGAAGTCCGAATATCAGTGGTACTTGTACGTTTTGTAACAATAAAAGGCATTTTAACTTAAATGACGGTACGTTTCTTTAACTAAATATTCAAACTGTCTTCCAGCAGTTTTACGACATTTTATTGAGCCTGTAATCACAGCTTGTTGAACACGCAAAAGCATTCGTTCATTAACAGTTGTTGCTGTTTCTTGTATGCGATTTACTAATTCTGATTTATTATCAACAGTAGTTAGATTATGACTTGGATGGCGTCAATTTGGAAAACATTCTGCATAAAGTCTGGCAGCTTCATTGCAATTTTCATTACATTGTTTGAGAATCAGAATCATGTCAAGGCCTTTCACAGAAAATGCGAGGCCTGGGGCAACTAATATTTTAGAGGCCGTTCTACCAGCGGTGACATCGCTTTGCCTTCTCCTATATCTTAGTCTAACATATTGAGTTGCCAAGTTGAGCCCCCTAATATTGTGAGGTCCGGGGTAGCTGCCCCTTCTGTTCCCCCTTTGATTGGCCCTAGGTATACTCATTTATTGAATACTCGATGACAAAACTAACGAAAAGGTAATTGTTCGATATAGCTACCCCTAGGAAAACAACGTTTTAAGTGCAAGTTTCTGGTATCAGCAGGTAGAGAATGTATAAGAATTTCACCCCAATCTTGTGGGCGGACCGAAGCGAGGATGTGGTTAGGCTAGAAGTAATTAAACGTTCATTTTTTTAATGAATTCCACTCCAATTTTTCGGGGGCCAAATTGAATGAATGAATTCACCTGTGCTTGCGCGGGGTCAATGCTCTCCAGGTGATTTAGGTAAATTGAGTTGTGTAACTGTCGGTTGGTACGCTGTCGGAGAGTAACGATATTATAGTGTCATGGCAGTCGTTTTGATAGTGAACTGTCTAAATCGTTGATCTTCGAAGTTTTTTTTTAAATGTTTGACGTCGGAGAGGCCTTCCGCATGTTGATTCTCTGAATGGGTATACATATATTGGTAAAGCTAAATTCTTTCTGTACAACTTTAATTCTAGGGGTAGCTGTATCGAACTGTTACCAAAGAAAAGCCAAACTATAAAACTGAAATACAAAGACTAGGATTAATACATACCAAATAAAAACGGGAATTACAAGTAAGTAAACAGGAACAGAATGCAATAAGAATTTTAACAAAAACAAAAACTCAATAAACACAGAGTAGTAACGCCAACAACGGAAAAGTAATAGGAAATACTTAAGGTATAATTCAACAACAAACAGCAAATGTGCAAAAAATTCAAATTACAAAATCTATGTGTAACGCCAGCTAACCACAAATGTCAAAATGTGACAGATGAATGATGATGTAAACAATTGATTAGATTCATCCAAGTAAACAGTGTTTGCGCCATTGCCGCATCTATTTTTACTAAAACTCCTATTTTTAACACCCTCTCTAAAAAGTAAACGTTAATAGTTAATGCACTTATAGTGGTGGTTAAAGGCGTCAAAGAAAATTCTGAATGCAGATTTGCTTTTAGGTTTCATAAAGGAAGACGCCTACCTGACGCTTTTGATGCAGTTTAGGGACACCCTGTATATCAAGTTTTAAAAAAGTCGGTGAGGTACACTTCGTGTCTTTTGTAAGTAATTAGTGCCAAGACGTTTTTTGCCAATTCCACATTTTTAGGGTATGTTGGATCATTCTGCATACTTAATAAGGGTAGACGGTATCATAGAGTGCTGAGATTCTTTAGAACACTTATTAGAAGCATTAGGGCTCTGCGACTTCCCATCATTAGTCAGTTAGCTTAGATAAGTTAAGTTCGACTAAATATTAAGTTAATTAATAGAGATATTGTTGGATAGGTCATAACTCCAAAATTCATTAACATCGCGCTATATAATCTCTGGCCTGGCAACAGCGTCTACTACTTATTAATTAGTCCTTTGTGTCTTTTGACTCGTCCATTTAGGTCTTACATGATCAGCTACCCCAAAACCTAGAAGCAGTTTGCTGATGGAGTTGTTCTAAAACGTGTCTTTGACTCAGCGTCTGGCAGGATTCTACTGCGACTAGAGAGCTGAATGAGACTGATTTACCTTGTCATTGTGAACCTGTCCAAAGATTCTACACACACCTGAAAGAGGGCATTTTTTATGCTGGCTGAGCGGATTGTTTGCAGCCTTAGTCTTGTATGAGTTTGCTACTGATAATATGGCGAAAACCCCTGCCTGAAAAACTTTTGCACATCTTGGTTTTCTAGGTGTTTATGTGCCTGCGTCAGATGACTGCTTGTCTTCCTAACGTGATTCCGGTTTCTCTGTATAAAATACTAGGGAGTGCTGTTGGAACTTGGAAGTCTAACTGTACATTCTACCACTGTTTGTTGGATGGATTGTTAGGAAGTAGTTACTTCCTATGTAACTATAACCGATTTTTCTCCTCGACTACCCTATAAGGATATTTTTTTCGGCAGTTGGGCTGTCATCCACACTGATGTTACCGTAACGTATGCAGCTCTTATGTGCAAATTAGAACATTTTTTTGAGTTCTGATCTGTGAGTCTGTTTGTATCGGTCTGCTTGGGAGTCATCTTGCTTTTTAGAAAAGACCTTGTAAGTTAGCATCATGACCAAGATTTGATAAGAAAGGTTTTCCACACAGTTTTTACTTTCTTATCTGGCTAACCGTTGTGAACATAAAAGAAAATCTCATTATCTATAACTTCCTGAGATGAATTTTGAATTAATTTTTGAACTGTACTAACGGTGAAGGATTTAGGACAGTTGATACAGTTTTTAGGCAACTAAATGGTCTTAAGTATTTTGTTTGTATACGTATTGCTTTTGGAGACCAAAAGCCTACCATCAAGATTCTTCATGTACCATCTTTTCTATTGATTTCAAAAGAGTTTTTTTCATTGTTTGATAATCAAGAGTCTTACTCTAAACATTACATATTTTTTGCAAAGAGTTTTCTTAAAGTTTCATACTTTCCAAAACTCTCTCTGACTGAAGAAGTTTCTCTAAGATTTTAACATAGTTGGATATCAAACTGGAGAACGAAACGAATGGAAAAATAAATAAATAACACGATTTATAAAGTAGTAAACATTGCAAAATTTAATAGTTAATGAAATTAAATAATAAATCAGAATTAAAAATAACTAAAAACGTTACAGCACACACAGCCATAATAAAGGTATAAATGTATCGAGCATTCAGCAAAGGTCACAATATTGTTATTTTATTGATACTAAATTAACAAATAATAGTTTAATAGCGGTCAAGTGTAATTTGTCATGTTCGCAGGTAGCCACTTCAAAATAATTATTATTAATGATGGTGGACGATACAAATATAGAAATCATGATTAAAAAATGTGTGCATAGTTGATAAATTACTTTCTTTAAATAACTTAGCATTTACCACAAAATATTCTTTTAGAGTTTATTACTTATTTGTTAGACAAATTCGTGATAAAATTAATAAATTAATACTTTGACACGAAGGAAGTTTTATAAAAAGTCTACAATTTGTTTTATTACTAAAAGCCTGTTTAAATAATGCTTAATAATTTATAAAGTTAGTTAGAAGGTCAACACCTGACTACATTCAGATCGATGCCTTAATATTTGAAATCAAAAGCAAAGTAAATTGAATGAAGAGTTTATTACTTACCTTATACATACCTATAAGTAGGTTTTATATTGTGTATTTAGATATCAACTTTGTTAACAAATTATGACAAAATGATTGACTTTCTAGAAAAAAAAAAGAAACAATACAAATACTATTATATCTAATTAATGAAAATAACGCATTTTTGTAATTCTTATGCTTATAATTAGTTTCAAAAAGGTTTTTTATTTTCAGGTAAGCTAATCCATGTTTTATGAGCCGATGCGTGAATAAATTGGTAAGTTGAGCTTGATTAAATTATTCGATTTTACGATTTTGGTCGTATGCGTGAATATATTTTTTCTTTTTGATTGAAAGTGTGTCAATTGAAAGATTCCCATGATGTGTATAAATAATTATGCACTAATTAAGATGATATAAGGTATACGTCACGGTATACACCTGTAAGGGCATAAATCATCATGGGACCTAGCAGAATTATATTTGTAGACATGCTGGAGGTGTCAAATTGTTGATAAAGTGATATTTCTCAAAGTGGCCATGATCCATTTTCTTTTCCAGCGGAATACTATAATTCTGCTTGTAATCTAGAAGCATTTTGATTAGTTTGCAAAAATATCTGCAAATCTCTCGCACGAAAGATAATATTGTGTTTGCGGCATTTACTTACTAGATCCATATGTAACATCAAGCTGCACTTAATGAGGTTTCTTTGTGTGGGAAGGAACCTGAACCTGAACCTTTTTGAAGATCAATAAATAAATAAAATTAAAACCAGACTTGAAACACCTTTTACTTGTTAGGCGTATATCCCACTACATTCCAGGAACTCCTTCAACTCATTTTCTAGGGCGGATTGGTCCTTATTTCACCCTTCTTTGGGTATCATAATTTTTCGTGTTATTGATTTACTTTTGACTTCTGTTCACTGAGACTTAAAAGATATTTTGTGATTCCCCTACTCAATTTGTTTCTATTTCATTCTTAGATTTCTGAAGAAATCTAAAATTATTTTGTGAGGCTATTTTTTAACATCCTCAGGAGCTAAAACACCTCTTCTAAATGTCTTGGCCTTTGTCGTGACACTGTAGGTGTTCTGATGATTCGACTATGTTATTCTCAGCCATGACTATTTTGTTATTTTGTATCTCAAAGGACAGTGTCTTTAGGAGATTTGACTCTTGTTTACTGAGTTGAAGGTATAACTTTGTTTTCATCTTTGAAAAACTTGTAAACTGTTTTCTTGTTTTTGTTGCCGAGTATTTATCAGGGGGCTTCTACTGAAGTCATAGAAAAGCCCAAGTTCAATAAAAGGTTGCCTCACAATGAACATCTCGAGACCCAGGGCTGTGGATAACTGGCACGTTCTGATCCATTGATATACCAACTGCCAGTTTTTCTTTCAAGTACGATCGCTTTTAAGCGTTTAAAGTCTGACTGGTATTTTATCCATGAGTTTGGTCTTTGATTCTATTATTTGATTTTTTTTAAATTCTCACATATTGCCTGCTTTGAAACTTTTGCTTTCTTCAAGCCTGAAGGTACTGACACGCTTCCTTCTTTACTGGAGGGTGTAAGGAGGGTAAACTGAGCTGCGTCTCTATAGCTGCGCATAGAATCATACTTACGAAACATAGGTGGCTATCAGTCTGACTATTACTGATACGCCTATACGGTCATGTAAAGTTTTAGTTCTCAAAGTTTACAAAACTCTGCAATATATCAATTCTGAGGTGAGAGTATTTAGCTTCCTTGGAAAGGTTTAGTTTTACTCTATGTGCTATAGAAGCTTCCAGTGTTAGCTTCTTTTTGTTAGCGAATGAATTTGTTTGGATTGACATCAAGATTCTTCTTCATATACCATGTTTGTATCAGATGTAGGGCTTTCTGCATGAAGGCAGATAATAATCTGAAGATATTTGCCCCAAATGATTACCACTAAGTAAGTCGTCGATATAGCTTTGGGCCCCTATGTACTAGTTAGCTCTTTTAGATCATGCATAACCAAGCACTAGACACCTTCTCAAAAGCAGCCTTTTATGACTGTAATGATGATTTTTTTGCTCTTCAGCATTGCGCAGTCAACCATTTTAATTTGAGTTATACGAGGTGTTTATTTTAGTTTATTATAAAATTTATCTTTGATGCTTTTCTGTACCGATTATTGGCTGGTGCATAAATACTGGAATTTCTGAGTTTTTGGTTTCGGGGACTGGAAACTAATTTTCCTGCGATTTATACTGAAGCTAGAAAAATTCAGATTATTAAGCAATTTAATCATAACGATGCACGTGTATACGTAAGAAAAACAATTCTCACTGTTTAACTAATGACGCACTCTAAGGAATATTTTTAGTTATTACACAGAGAGTTCAATAAATAATTTATTTGCCTGAGTATGAAAGAAAGTAAGTGTGAAACCACACGTTGCATTTTTTCCGAATACGTTTTTATGAATCCGATTTGACAAGGTGGCAATAACATATGTACGGATGCTGTGGCTTCTTAAAAAAACGCAATGGCTAGTTCCACACTAATGAACGTGAATGTGGTGGATACTTCACGGTAACTCATACACAGACTCAGCTTAGCTCAGTGTGCCTCTAACATTCAAAGAAAAAGCATATCAAGAGGCTTCTTGGGCTAATCGAATAAGAAATTGCTCGATTTGTAAAACAATTCTGTGATAAGATGTTTTACAAAGGAAAAGAACAAAGTTAAATTTTAGAACAAGAAGTTTAAGTGGAGCCGACGTGTTGCATAGAAGCAATTTTCGTATATGTGTGTAAGACAGTCTCGAGTTTAGTTTTTCCGCCAGATAGCTGAATTGATGGGCATCTCGGTGGGCACAGTTTGGCAAAAAATTTACGGAAAAATTGCACATATCCAAGATTAGTGCAGGACAGGTTTGGAGAGTGATAACAAAATTTCAGGACACAAGGTTCCAGTGCTATTGGAACTTGGTAAGGACCAAGCCAATTTTTTTATCGTTTGGTGATTGAAGATGACACTTCTGTCTAACAAAGAGTCTAGTGCAGTAGAAGCTGAAGACTTTTCCTTGAAAACCCTGAGGATTTGCCGACAAGGTCAAGGAAGTTGTCTTTTGGGATGAGGAAGAACTTTTACTCTTGAAGTTCATCCCTACCAAAACAACTATAATTGGGGAGAGATGCAATGATCAATGATCTCTGTTTTGGGATCTATTAAGGAGCAAAAATGAGGAAAACGCACCGCCCGCTAGTGTACATATCGGGAAAAGCATAAACATTAGACGTATCAATAGCTGAACTATCTACTGTACAGTTCTGACCTGAGTCCCTAGGATTATTTCTTGTTGTTTCGAGTTTCGAAGAAATTTCTTAGCTTTTTAAGTGATGAGCAAGTCATGAAGGTGACGTCTTGGTTTGAAGACAAATGAAAAGAATTAGTCGTTGCAGTAAAAGTGACTTAAGTATGTGGAACTGCCAGGAGACTGTATTATTTAAAAATTCGAAACAAGTTGTTTTTGATAACTTGCTCAACTAAGTACTTAGGTACAAAACATTATTACCTCTTGTTTGAATTATAATTTTCGCCATTTTTTGTATCAGTTCCATCTCTATTATTGGTGGATAGCTGTAGATAGATTCTGCTTTTGATTTTTATTGACTGTACTGATCAAAGATGTTACTTGGCTTTCCCTTCATTTTTGCCTCAGTCATCTATTTTCATTTTATCTAATTCTCTAATAGGTTTACCAAATGTGGAATCGTTGAATTTAGCCTTTAACCTGTAAGCCCGGGGCTTCCCTCCGGTAAGCCTCTGCTTTTTTTGTCATTGAATTTTGTTATGCGATTTGTCTGCATTTGAAATCGTAGTACTTCCTTCCACCTGGTATGGTGGAACTGAAGTCTATTCTTTTAGCGAAGTTGTTATTTTTCTCTTTCCCCTTGGAGGAGGAAAATCTCCTCTTTGTAAAATTTTTTATTTGTGAAATTTTGAAAGTGAAAACTAGTGCATTACGTTTGTCGAAATTCTGGCTTATTTTTAGTTGTTGCATGTCTTTTAGGATAATGAACAACAATATCTTTCCTGTTGCATTAGACACAAAAGACTACGACGATGTAATAAATTGATCAATACCACTTTAATAACATTTTTTAGTACAGTCTATTTCCATTAGTGGTTAATATTTAAAAGATTTTTATGAGCTTTATTAATGATCAAACTAAAAAATTTGATTGGACTTACTAAAAGCTGTTAAATACCTATCGACTGATATTATAAATAGGGAATAGTAAACGTTCGCTTTGAATATATCTGGAACAACGAATTAATGATATTTTAAATTTTTATGCTCACATTTGATGTTTGTCGTTTAAAGGTCTCCTTACTGTTTTTTTTATTGTCCCAAGGTATCAAAAAAAGTTTTATTTTTTGTTTACGACAGTTTCAGCTGCGATACTAAATTCTTCAAAATTCTGAATTCCACAGGTTGAGACATTAATGTTGCGTGCAAACATTTGTGACAGGTAGCAGAGGGTTAAGGAAACGAATCGAAGTTGTAAAACAAAAGATTACGTTTTTAAATTATTGTGACTTTATTGTAAATGTTCTTATCTTAAACAAATTTATGATGTAAAGAATATTACGTTGGTCGAGTTGAATGTACACGTACAGTCTCCCGCAAATGAATGAGAACGTAGATTAAGCGATGTACTTAAAAGTAATTAAATAAAATAATATTAGAACTTCAAGTTAAATTAATTAGCACCACTAATTTATTATTAGTTGTTCACATTCAGTTGTTGGTAAGTGTATCGAATATGTAAAACATTTTTTGTATCGTGGGATAAATAAACTTTCATGGTCAAAGTTGGTTAGTACAATATTGTTATATAAAATGTTCTTAAAATTATAGCAACTTACCTTTTTGATGTATATTATGTATTTGGTAGGACGTATCTAAAATCATTAAATACAGGATGTAATAATGCCGTCCATTATTCTTGGTTTTTTGCAAGGAAGAGACTTTTTTGGTGTATCTGCTTAACATTTTTCATGGTGCATAATAACTCAAATACCTGTTGACGTTATGATAAATAATGATAACGATGGTATTACATAACAGTTCAAATACATTTTGTTTGAAGATTAAATTTTAATTATTTTAGTTTTTATTGTAAACATAATTTCACTTAAATTAATTTAATTTCGTTTGTACAACCAACTACAACATTATATTACAAAGAGGAATGATAATGTTGTTGGATAAAACGACACTACAGTTCATGTTATTACAGCAAAGTGCTTTATTGATAGTGATACCACTTTTATCGAATTTCATTTAGTTTTTACAAGCGATACCATGTAACTAAAGTAGTTGTTGATGTTAATTAAAGTACTGTATATTAAATAAAAACGGCGTAAAAAGGTGTTGAGTGGGTTTACTAAATGTACTTATTTTACAATTTCAGTGTAAAAATCTATTTACAGAAGATTTTCATTACTCAGTCCGTAGCTAATAATGTAATACACCAGCCAATATTATATAGCTATTAAGTATGTAATAGTAGTTTCAGATGTGCACCTAGAAATTCGTATGTTAATTAATATCCCCTTCACCTTCACTTAACTATCGTGCTTATATGAGCTTCAGGCTGAGTGAATATTCGCTTGAGGAAGTTGAAATCTGTTTTCTTGAAACTTCCTTCATCGTTAGTGTTGTTATTATAACTTAAGTTAGATGGCAATTTTTAATTAAAATTATTACAAAGCCCTCTTATATTCACTTCTTGATCGATTTATTAATTTATTCGTAAGTTTATTAATTAAAGTTTCGTACTTTAATGCTTCCCTTCTTATATTGTTAAACTTAGATAATTTAAAAGAAAAATCGTAAGTTAATCTTTACGATATTGCCAAAATTTATATTTTTTGCACTTTTAGTAATTAAAGTCATATTTTAAAATGCTTTAAAATTATAATTTCCTTAACTATATAATAATTAATGACATTGGTTTTTGTAGGAAGAAGCACTGGTTGCAGGAAATGCTAAAAGTTTAATAATTGTGGAGGTGCGGAATAAATTTTCGAACAGAAAAACTAACTCTAATTAGTTTAACGTGTTAGCAAAAACTTTTTAAGTTGAAGTTATTAAATTTGAATCAAAGATCTCGCGTGTGAATAAGAAGCGACATTAAAGTTTTTAGTAACTGACGTTTAATTAGTTAGTTGCTCTTTAAATGAGGTACTTGTTAGACTTCCACAATTTATAAGCTTTTACGTTTTGTGAGAATTTAGACATTAATAGATAATCGTATTCTGTTTATTTAAAAAAAAAGACAAACTGAAAAAGAACATACTTTTAGTTCAGTCCAAAGTTCAAGGATATTATGCTGTTTAAAAATTTATTTTATTTGCTTATGGCTGAGCGAACGCAAGACGATTTAAGCTTTGAATTTCCCTACGAAAATAGAAAGACATTCGTATAAATCGTTTCGTAGGAAAAACATTCTTGTAAAAAAGCGTTCTCCAAGTTTTCTAATTAATATTCATTTGAGCAACATTATTATTAATGCCTATCAGGAAACAAGTTTCTAGTCTGAAATTTGAAAGTAATTTGCAATTGTTTTGTGCGTGGGTTGATTCGTCAATAAAGTGTTTGGTAGTGGGTGAGGATAACCAAGTCAGGATCCTATTTATTATTGAATTAACTGGAAGGTGCTATTCGACCGCTATTGGTAGAATATATTTTGATTACTGTAGGCGATTTATGCCTATATCTGTTTGTTAATTACTGGAAATTACAATACAGATGATAGTTGTTTATCTCCTTCAATTCTGAAAATTATATGATTTTATACTGTTTGGGGATCACTTTTTACTATCACCGTAGATTTATATTTTATTAAATAACTACAGAATTGCCGTAGCGGGAGTTTCTAGAAAATAAACCTTCAGGAAATAATATGTAAATAAAACAAATAAAAAAAAAGAAAAGCGATCTTTTTTACTCTCTCTTGACATCCAATACGATAGAGGGTTTTTGTACTCCGATTTTTCAGTTAATTTCGTCGGTTTATTTCTTGTGACATATTATGGACACTCTCCAATTTTACTACCTTTCAGTGTGATAGATGAAGAAATTGATTCAATCAGACTGGACAGTTAAAACAAAATTTTCCATATCGCAATAGTATCGGGCCAATTTCATCAGTCAATACTGAACGAAAATATTGAAAACATATAGCGTGCTTTACCGTAGCTTATAATCTAATTATCTCTGCTTTGCAATTTTATATTGGTCTCGGTTTGATTCTTTATTCTGTCTTCCTAATGCACGTTCCCACTCAAACTTTGTGACAACGAAAAAGTGTCTCCATGAAGTAAACTACCTTTTTGGAAAAAACGAGAACAATCTTTACTGAAAGAATGGAATCAGAAGCCTTCCTTAAAACCCCGAATTCCCCAACGGAAAATTGTTTGAACTGTCTCCAATTGAGGTTAGAATACCTCCCCGTGAGCTGCTCTTTTTTAACGCAAATATTTTTGGCCACACGATTATAAAAACAACCACAAATGCATCAAGCTTTAATGTAAATTAAGTTATGATTACCATCAAAACCTGATGGTTTCGAAGAACCAACCCACTTGCTTTTGGAGACAGAAGAGTCTTTGTAGTCAACACTAAATCTTTGGGAATGGCTTTCAAAAAATAATCTACTAAATAAATAAATCAAGGATACTTACTGAACAACGCACCACAACACAAGATGAATTATTTCTTCTTTTTTCCCTCCGATCAAACTGCTACAACCACCAATTTGCTCAGGCCTTTTCCATTCGAAAATCTAGATATAGGCATTTACATATTACCAATACATCTTCTTGACCTTGACGCGATACTTCAAAAGTTATTGAACAATTTCTATCTAATCTAACACAGCAGATAAAAAGTCATAAATTTTATGTGACCCCAGAAGAAACGTCTTCTGAAGGTTTACCTTAATTAATGTTCCCGACTCGTTATAAAAGGTAAGATATTGAAGATGGATACAATTGTATTTGTTTAAAAGGCTAAATTTCTTCTTTAACACTCTATAGGGCAGTGGTTGCTCTGTTGATCACCAGTTATTAAAGGTCATCCAACATTATTTTGTTCGGTGACAAACTGTTTGATCTTCTAGACGGCATTGCCGAAGATCAAGTTGAAAATTCAGATTATGATGGATGGATGCAGTGGAATCCTATTCGTCAGCTTCTACTCGCAAAACTTCCAACACGTCTGCTCATATCACTCATGTCTCGTGATACTTCCCCAGCTTCAAACCAGGAGAAGAAAAAGCCTGATGAACATTTCCATTCCAACAAGATCATCCCTGTCGGCTACCCATGATTCTGACTATTCCGTAGCAGATCCCAGCTATAAAGGATTTTCCTGATAGCGAAGACGAACCCAATAGGAAAATGCAACGATCTAAACGTCTACAACCTATCTACCAGAAATATTACGGCTACACAGATTTCAAACGAACCAGAGAAACAGAAAGTGATACTGAAAAGATTTAACTGATGATGATTATTACGATTGGAGAAAACAGTTTTCTGACACTTCAAAATTTAAAACTGTTTGGCTTACCTATACGTGTAAATTTAGATTCCCCACTAGAAATATTCAGAAACTTCATTACAGAAGAAATAATGCAGCTTACACTGGACGAAACGTGTAAGTGTGCTTTACAAAATGGTAAACAAATGGAATTTGATGTAAAAGAGCTTGAAGCCTTCTTGGGAACTCTAATTAAAATGGGCTTTCATACGTTGCCCAGTATTCGATTGTATTGGTCTGTAGATGACAATATGCGGGTCAATCGAGTGGCCAATATCATGTCACAAAAACACTTCCTAACCAGTTTGAGAGTTCTTACAAGAAAATGGCCTTGCGAAATATTCCTGGGTTTTATAAGTTATACAAATTACGTCCGCTTATTGATCATCTAAAACCAAATTTCTACAGTTACTCAATCCTTCTCGAGACTTAGCTGTTGATGAAAGAACGATGGGCTTCAAGGGAAGCAATATATGCCCATGAAGCCCACAAAAAGAGATTTCAAAGTTTGGGTATTAGCTTGCTTCAAAACCCACTATTTACTAAATTTTAAGGTACATATGCGAAGGTAAGAGGAAGAATGGCAAAAATGAAGGACTTTCCTTAGGCAGAAAATTGTTATGCATCTAAATTCTTCGTATCTGGGAAAAGGTTTTTGTATTGATTTCAATAATTTCTTCAGTAGCTTTCAGTTGCTCTCCAAATTATACGATAATGTTACCTTTTCCTGTGGCACTTTTAGAGCCAATAGCCAAAGAATATTTAGCAGAGGATAAAGCACTGAAAACTAGACAGTCTGACTGCATAATGAGCGAAGGTTTCTCAGTAGTAAAGTGAAAAGATCGTGGCAAAAAGTCCGTTGTAGTGATTAGCTCAATGTATAACCCAAATACCAAAGCATCTATTTTGAAAACAATTAAGACTGAAGAAAGAGAATCCATTAGCTGCCCTTCTTTAATATACGATTACAGTAAATAAATACATAGGTGCTGTTGATGGATCAGTTTATGGCTTCTTATGCAATAGAGAGGAAATCTCGGCGTTGGTGGATAAAACTGTTTTATTATTTTATAAATGCCGCAGTAACTGATTCATATATTCTTTACAAAATAGAAGCAAAAAGAAGCAATGTTCACTCGAAGCCTATGTCTCATCTGAATTTCCAAAGCATTTTTACCAACCAACTTATATAATCTTATTTTATTCGAAAACGAAGGAACCTGCAGGAGCCAGAAAACTGCGGAAGGATCACGGTCGCTCAATTAGCCTTGCAAATTTGATTAGACTGACCAATATCGGCGAGCACTTGCCTGTGGAGGGAACCTACAGACGTTGTTCAAAATGCAACACCAAAAGAAAGAACTAAAATAACGTGCCAGGCTTATAATGTCGGACTATGTTTGAATTGTTTCAAGCCATTTCATAACTAGAGAAAAGCACTTACCTTACTTATATGTGTTTGTTGTTTAAAGTGTACTTAGATGTTAATTAACGTTAAAAAAAGTAAATGGTGTCCATTGAAACAGCTACCTAAATATACCATAATAGGCAGTGGTCAAAATAGAAATCACCCCATACTTTTTTATTCAAAAATTTGGCAAAACAATTTCTATGAAAAAACATGCTTGTATCAGTTAGAACACTCCAAATATACCAAAAATTCTTAAAAATTATGAAAAAAAGTACTGCCCTGTAAAGGGATGAAACTCTTTCAACATCGAAAGTTTTCTTTTCTTCTTTCTTTTCATCACAATTGTACAGAGGTAACTCTTTTAGATAAATTGCGAAGTGATCTTTGTAATCTTGAATTTTGTCATACCTACGAAAGACTATCTTTAAAAGTTGTCCAACAGAAACTTTCATCATATAGTGAACTCTGTAGTACTCCACGTATACTTTGTTATGAAGTCTATTTTTGTATGGGAAGATAACTAAGCGTTTTTGCAATGATACATAACACTTTCTCGAACTGGTTTTTAAAGTACCGAAGCTCCATAAAAGCAAATATAATCGGCACTGCTCAAGCTATTATAGGTTGTTAGGTAACACGTAGATGATACTTTAGGAATAGATTTTTTGACCAAGAATAAGGTCAAAACATATCGGCAAAAAAGGAATTCGGTTTGGTTTTGGAAATTTTAAAATATAAGAGATGTCTAACAGAACTTTAACATCCCATATCCCAAAAGCGTCGTTTCTTACGATAAGCATGTTTACAAAGATTCTTGGGCTTGGTTTTGGCCAATAATCAATTCATAAGTATTGTCTACATATTACTTAAAATGTATTTTTAGGAGAGTTTAAACTTTTAAAATCTATCAGGTTCTGTTTAAATATATCACTTTTTTCTGGATGGCTGGGTTTGTCGGGTTGATTAACTTCCTAAGCTGGTCAAGTTTTTAGGATTTAATTCTTAGATCGATCTATCTTGTTTTCGAAGCTAGATAGTTTAAGCTTCACTTTTTTAGTTAGTTGTATTCTTCAGGTCATCAAAGTTTTTTCCAGTCGCTCGTCTTTTTAAATGAAGCACAATGCGACACGTTGTATTGTTTATGATTTTAGCAACTCTTAAACAATAACAAAAGTTGCCGCTGCCCAATCGAGTACAGGAAACTACAGGGATTTCTTGTACAAACAAAGTCAGAGATACTAACTCATTTTCTTACTGGTCTCTCTGCCATCTTCTTATTGCTCTACCGAAATTCTTCGAAAGCTGCTTATACATTTTTTCCCAGACCAAATTTGCCAAGACGGTACAGCAAAAATATTCCTAACTTGTTGAGGTATATAGGTGTTAAAAGTATCGTTACCAGCGTTTCCATACTCGATCTTCTCCTTTCAAAGTCTTAAACATTCGTTTTGCTCACGTTGGGCCCGCTAGATCCAATGGATCTTTTAGACAGATTTGGACTAGTTGAGATTTTTAGGGCCACATCTAGTTTAATTTACTTGATGAAGCTGATCAGGCTTTGAAATATCCACCTGTGCAAAATTCTAACTTTGTAATCCTTTTGAGGCAAAAACTGCTCGATGTAAAAGATTGATAAATGCTGATATATAGCGTGTTTCAGAAGAAACGGTCAGTACGTCACAAGGTAAGAGAATGTCAGAAAATAATTGTGCTTTGTCAGATAAAGTTATATCAAGAAATGCTTAGTTTTCGAGATACAGGGTGTTAAAGTTCTACTGAGAATATTTTGTTTTTTCTAGTATTTCGTAAACTACTTGCGCTATTGAGCTGAAATTAATTACATGGTTTCTATAATTGGAAATCTACTTTTCTACAGTTCTTGTAGTTAATGTATTTGCCATGGGTGGAGATGTAGGGACGATAGGCACACTTCTTAAACAGAATATGTTACGCCACTGAAAAACTGACAAATTCCAATGTTTTTGCAATCGATACTTGGTGCAGCCAACAACTCTTGTGTTCTTTTCGAATAATTCTAAATTTTCTTATCTCCTGAAATTCGTTTTTGTAATTTTTCGATTAGGTAACTTAAAAGAGGCCAAAATATTTAAATTTAATTTGTTGCGTAACTGTAGGTATGAGTTGTTCGACATGTTGTTGTAGTTTAATATATCCCTCTCAGTGGCGAAGATTTGGAAGAGACATGCGTGCTTGAACATCCTATATCTCGAAACCTAAGCCTTTTTGCAATAAACTATATTGAAGGTTTCTTGGCTTTTCCATAAGATACTTAACGTTGACGAGGCTATGGTGCCTTATTATGGACATCATTCTGCTAATATGTTCATAAAAAATAAACCAGTGCCGTTTGGATTCAAGATATGGATGTTGTGTGGATCAGATGAATATCCTTACATGTTATCGGTAGTCGAAACTTCTTTGTAACACGTTGTTTTTTTTGACAACTTCTTTTCAAGTTATCCTCTTTTCCATAGACTTCTTTTGATGACTATTCTAGCTTACCATACAGTTCGGGAAAATAAAACCCATAAATGTCCACTAATATCTTCTGGCTAGTTAAAAAAGGAAAGCAGGGGTTCTTACGATTATAGGAAAATCGATAGAACAGTAAAAGGAGAACATAAAAAAGATGTCTATCAACCCAATTCTATAAAGAAGTATAATGAATAAATGGGGGGGAAGGATCTTCTTGGTCGACTTTGTGCTTGCTATCGACCAAAATTGAGATCTAAGAAGTAGTGGTAGAATCTGCTTTCACCTGCTCTAAATCTTGCTGTTGTAGCACCATATCGTTTTTACCAGCTTGTCAATAGTGAGATAAGTATCAGCCAATGTGCCCGATAAAAGCAAACGCTACGCAGAGAAAACGCCAAGGAGGTCCATCATCATCAGTTGTATGTGGTATTCGTTACGATGGCATCAATCATATTCTAACTGCATATTCCCAGGAAAGGTGTATAGTGTGCCAAAAAAATATCAGGCTCCATAGCTCTAAATGTGAGAAAAAACTATATAAAACATGTAATTTGATTATTCTATTTTATAGTATTTACATGATCTGCTATTGTATACATGCCAACGTTCTCAAAATGGGAACATATCTTTTCACCCAAATGGGATTCAAATGTTTTAATGAGACATATATCAAAAATTAACAAAATCCAGACAGAAAGTTCAAAGTGCTGCCATTAAAAGATTTTAACCTTTCTGAAATAAAGAATTCTAAAACTGGAAAATACAGAGGATTGAATAACTGCTACGGAAAACTTGAACTTTGGAAGAATTGTGATTAAAGTAAAATTTCTCACTCTACAATGCTACACCCACAGAAAAACCTTTTTTTCTGAGGTTGTTAAGAAATAGCATTACAATAGATGAAGAATTTCCTATCACATAATACATAATTTATTTCCAATGTACATCATTTTAAGTGTTCAATTTCGTGATTCTGATCATTTAACTACTAAATATGTTTTGAATTACATACAATGGACTGTCATGTTTACGTTGAATGTTTCATTAACGTGATCTGTTTTAACGCAAAACTGTTTAGATAGCATGCCGATAGGTGTAATGAAATGTGGCATAGTATTAGCAGGATCAAGTTACGTACTTCTATATGCTAATTTTTTGATGAACTTCAATATTTCAGTAATCTATTTTTTACAGTTAATGTTATTCTTAACATGCTTTTATCGTTTTTATCAGAAGCATGTGGGTGTTGGAATGCTCTAAATCGTTTTTAGATAACTGCTGGTATGATTAATTGATTTTCATTATTGAGAAAGTTCCATCTAGGTTTGGTTGATTGCGGAAAATTATTTATAAACGAAATTGAACGTTGAACTTAAAGCGGTATTTATTCTAAAGAAGAAAAATGAGAATTTATTTGTAGACATCTAACCTTCAAAGATTTTCTTCGAAAATATATTTAGTACATTTTTTATAGTTACCTGTATCCATTCGGCTAACATTTATATTAAAACTTAGAAAGGCTATTGAACGACATATAAAGCACAAGTTTCTTTGAAAGTTACGTTAGTTCTAGAATTTTTTTCGTTACGGAAAGGTTAGTAGGAAGTTTTGGCATTTATTTTGTAGTTTAGGATTATTTAATCTAAAGTTTATGTTACCAGTCAAAAATGTCTTTATGTGAGCTGCGTATATTTTAAAGTTCTTTCCTTTTCCTATACCTTAAAATGTATCCAGTTTTACCCCTCAGTTTTCTTTTATGTAAATACAGGGTGTTTTATCAAACGCGCAGCACTCATGTATGCCCTTATTGTTCTATAATTCTACAGTTCTAATAACGTGAATTGTTAGAGAGTTGAGCGAATATGTAAAGATACTTTATATATCTACTAGTAGCAGATAATTATGATTTAGGCGAGCTATCGGAAATATTACAAAATATCACGAGACCATTCCTGAAAAATGAATATTGAATAAAACCAGAACCAACAAATATGTTTTGTAATTTGTACATCCAACAAAGTACTAACCAGAAAAGGTTTTCTGAATGCTCTACAAAATCAGAAAGATTGCTCATTGAGACTATCATCTGCAAAAATATACTAATCGGGTTTTTTGATGGTAGGAACGCTACATGAACATTTGAACCAGTCATACTTAGATAATAAAGGTCAAACATTATTCTTTTACCAAAAGTCTTATACTTAGAATAATTGAATTTGTCACGAACACTGTCTTTCAGTCTCTCATTTGGGATAACAAAGGACTAGAACCATTACTAGCAACTGTTTGGGCCTTTAGCGCCAACCAACCATTAGATTTCCCAAGCACTGATTTGTGTAGCTTTGCTTTGCTTGTTTAATAACTTTTTTGGGGAGTTTTAATCCATGCTGATTGAATTGTATTAATTACAAAACAGACAAGCCGGTTGGCATCGATTCCTCTATTTAAATGGGAATGTAGTAGCTGCATATTTTACACTGAGGTCTACCTCTTTCTCTCTTTTACAGAAACAAGATGTCGGTACAAGAAAAAAAGAGGTACGAGAGTGGTGCAAAAAACGGAAAAAACATCATGAAAAGGCCAATAAGCTAGATGAAACAATAAAAAGACTCATAATTTTTTAACTTGAACACTGAAACCTACAGAGGGTGAAACTACATCTAAATATAGGGTAAATGAAATGGTCGAAATAGAAGTACTAAATCTATTATTTGAACAAACACCTAAACGGGATAATGTTGAAATGCTGGAAGAAGAAGTGGAGCCGAAAATTCAGTTCCATAAGCAAACTAGAGATAAATTTGGACCAGAGTAACAAAATGACATAGGATTATGGCAAAATATTACAGAAGAAGCGGATGTCTTGGTGTTCAAGAAATTCAGCCGAGTATCAAAATCTGGATGGCGACTTTTTCAGCTTCAGCCAAACAGTATGAAGATCGCAAGAGAGTTCTTACCCGTTTCATGATCTTTCGTAAGCATGTAAGTGGAGCACAAATCAAACTAGAGTGGCTCATGTACTCTCCCACAAATGGAAACGTATACTGCTTTCCATACGTACGTTTTAGAGAACCTGAAAGAACACAATTTGCTGATGGATTTTCTGATTGGAAGAATGCTTCAAATGGAATGAAACTGCAGGAAGACAGTGCAGCTCATCGATCATGTTTACAGACACTAATAAATAGAAGAAGTTCACAGAGATGAATCGACAGCTCTTTGGAAGCTCAATTCAACAAAGAACGCGAATATTAGAATCAAGTTCTACGACATGTAGTATCTGTAGTCAAGTTTCTCTCGTCACGTGAAGTGGCTTTCCGTGGCGATACAGAAATTCTTGGTTCACAAAATAATGGCAATTACTTGGAGATTTTAGAGTTAATTGCGGAATACGATCCTTTTTGATTTCTCATTTAGCTAAATATGGTAATCACGGTAGAGGAAAACCCTCTTATTTATCTCTTTGCAAAGAGATTAAAATAATGGGAAAAAAAGTTTTGAATGTTACTGTAGAAAAAAATCAAATAAACGAAGTATTATTCTCTAAGCGTTGATTCGACACCAGACATGTCTCACGTAGATCAGTTAACTGTAGTGATGAGATATGTTAGATCGTCTGATGGAGAAGTGAATGATCGTCTTCTCACATTCATTCCTATAGGCAGTCACACTGGAAAAGCGTTTGCACAGCAGTATTGAATTTCTTAAATAAGTATGGCATCGACATTAACAATATGTGAGGGCAATCTTATAATAACTCGGCCAACATGTCAGGCTGCTACAATGGTCTTCAATCCCATATTTCTAATATCGATAAGCTTGCAATTTATATTCCGTGTGCAGCACACTCGCTTAACTTAGTTGGAGTGAGCGCCGTTGAAAGTTGTATTGGCGTGATTTCTTTCTTTAGATTTGTTCGGGCATTGTACAACTTTTTTCTGCCTCAACCCACCATTGGACGGTTATGATGAAATGCCTCGATTAAGTTTAAGTGATCAAACAAAACAAACCGTGTTTTAGCTCCCAAAAAAGTCACAAAGTGGAATGCTAGAGCCGACGTGACAAGAGCCTTATCCAAGGGCTCCATAGTTTTCAGAATGCTTTGCAAAGTATTTCTAAAGGTAAGAGTCAGAATCCAGAGACAATTCATGAAGCTAATTGCCTATTGAAAGAAATGTCCAAGAAGGAAAATGTCTTCATGACGGACTTTTGGGCAACCATCCTCGACCGCATTGATGCAAAGTGAAGCAATATAACTTCAAAGTGTCGTTTGTTTTCTAAGTTCACTCTTAGATTTCTTAAAGTCGCAGAGAGAAAATTTTGATTTCTTTGAGAATAAAGCCAGTAACTTAAAATATTCTGATGAGGATGAGAGCAAACGAAAACGTGCCAGAAAGCGATATTTGACGATGGTGACGCTGAAGACGTAGTACTTCAACGAGGAGAAAGATTTAAGATTGAAACTTGTCTACCAATATTGGACAAGTTAAACGTAGAACTTTCTAACCGTTTGAAAGTTTATGAGCAAGTTCAATCACTGTTTGGTTTTCTTTGTGATTTCCCTTCCGAGGATGAAGCAGAAATCAAAGAGGAAAGATTTGCAAAGTGTTACTCTTGTGACATTGAACTTGAACTTGGTGATGAAATGATTCATTTTAAACACTTCATTTGTCAGTTTGAAGACTTAAACAAGAAACTAGCAGTGCCAGCATTACAGTCCTACAAAATAATTTTTGAGCGCAAACTACAATGCGACTGGTGAAAGATCTTTTTCCAAAATGAAAATCATGAAAACTGTTATTGATCGTCAATGGTCCAAGAAAGATTAACTTCACTTGCCATTATGGCAAGTTACACATAAATACACAAAAGTTAAAAATACTGAAACGTACTATTACACAACCCTACGGTGCGAGGCTTGCGCTACCATATGCACACAGACATAAATAAATTCATCTGTAAGGGGGCCCCGTCGCTTCTACTGCCTACGGGCCTCCAAACGTTAATCCGGCACTGATGTGACCATTCAGAATTTTAGTAGAATTATGCTCTTCGCTACCAAGTTGTAATCATCATGCTGAGAGATTAGCAGTGACTAATCCGACACTGACAAATTGGACATCACAGATTAAAGTTCTGAGTTCTGTAGAAGGCCAACTACTGAAAATGTAGAAAACGTTCTTGTAGTAACGTAATGGTGTTGATTTTCTCAAAGAAATTCATTGACAAATTGGTAACCATCCGCAAGATAAAAACCTTGAGAACTGACTGCTAGAATGATAAGACTGTTTAGAACTGTTCAGACGTATCACTACACGACAATTTAAGAGAGTTCAAACCTTGTTCCTAGTAGAGTGATGAGAAATTGCAATAATTGTTTTCAATATTTTGTTGTCTGATACTTCGCTAATCGTAACTTCAGTCTTCAAGGTAGCGTTTAGAAAATACTGAAATTTGCTTCGTGATACATCAACCCTTGCTTAGCAGAATAGACGAAAAAATTCAAACAGAGAGTATGGGACAGTCCTGTAGAAATCGTCTTATTTGTTAATAGGAAAAACAGCACATTTGAGGTAACTACACGCAAAAACATGTTTTGTTAGTGCAACAAGAAATTTAGTGGAATGTTGGACAGCAAATACTTTTTGCAACAGATTAATCTGTTCCTAACTCTAAAATAAATTATAAATTTGTTGTATCTACCAAAGTGCTGTAGTGACAAGAGCAGAAAATTATACTGTGTGACAAAAATATTTGCCGTTCTTGCAAAAATATTTGCTGTTCAAAATTCCACTAAATTTTTTGTAGCACCAACAAAATATTTTTTTCCGTGATGTATATCTGCTATTACGAATCATGAACTTATAAGAAATCGATAATGCAGACGTTCCATGACAAACCTTCATTACAATTGCTGGACCGATAAGATATTTTTGTTTTTCAGTCTTAGGCTTGATAAAAATCAACATACTAGCAGAATAGAAAAGTGTCTGCCTGTTTCCTATTGTATAGAAACAATTATAGAAGGACAATATCGTATACAAAGTTTGAAGATGTCTGTCGGCTTTTGAAATGTTAAACTAAAGCAAAAAAGACCTATTTGAATGAATATCATTTGGGTCTTAAACGTTTGCAGGCGTTCAAGTTCTTTCGGACCTGAAATTTTTTGTAGGATGCTTGCGTCCTGCCGGTCCAAACAAACTATAGATTTTAGTAGACCACAAGGTTCTTGTGGGCGCATGGAATTTTTGGGCCTCTTCTATTTTCTCAGTTTATATTATATCACAGATATCAATACCAAAATTCGTTCTCATTCTAAGGAGTGAGTAGATTTTGGAAAGACTTAATACATGTGGACTCTAGGTCATTACGGATCTTCACATCTTTTTGGATCTCTGCATCTGGATAAGCTTTCGAAGTTTTGTAAGCATTCAGGTCTTTATGGGATTCTGAATGTTTGTGGGCTTTAGATACTTGCAGGGCTTTCGCAAACCTTTATGATCTTTTCCTTCCATTCTTAGATTTTCTGTAAGGCCATAAAGTACTGAAACTTTAGTTTCTTGTGAGCCCATAGGCTCTTGTGTATACGCTAATTCTTCAGGATTTTCCCTGTAATTGCATCACTGATATAAACGGAAAAAAATTGTTCTCATTCTAAGAACAAGATCATTCACACTTACAGGTTTAGAGGTCACTGTAAACTCCACATTTTAATGAATTACGAGGCTCTTGTGGGTTCATGGACGCTTATTGGTTCATGGAATTCCCGGGATCTCTCTGTTCCCTGATATATAAACGGAAAAATCTGTCACTATCTAAATTTCTATCGCGACTCTGATACTTTGTAAAGCTTCTCGATTTTGTGAATCTCGGCGTTTGTTTAGGATCCTGGTATTTTGAAGACACAAAGGTCTTTGCGGGGCTCTCAATACTTGAGCGCATCGGATACTTGCAGGTTTTCTATAAATTCTGATGAAGCTCCGGGTTTTAGTGAATCACGAAACTTTTGTAGGCCCATGCGCTTTTGTTTCTTTTCTTTCGAGATTTCTGGGCTTCATCTAATTTCTCTGATGTCACTGATGTGGGCAAAAAAATTGCTTCTTATTTTAAGCAGTGGATTTTGCAAGACGTATCTCTGCAAAACGATGTTGAAGATGGAAAAATATAGGAAGAATAAAATAAAGGTACCACTGGAGGAAACGGCTACAAAGAAGACCTTTATTGTTGTATCGGTAGATTAGCAATTCATGCAAAACCATTAAGGTCTATATCTAACCTTATTGAATATGAAGAAAAGAAGAAAAGCAGGAAGAAAAGCATTATCGTTGATAACAATGAATACAGCAAGCACGTCGTATTTGTCGGCATGTTACATCTTTGCTTAGTAAGGAGAAGCAAATTCCTGTGATTGTTTCAGTAAAGCTATTTAGACCATCTTTGGCAGGATATGTAAGAAAAACTAGTCTTCAGGGTTCATTGTCGTAATCAACGTGGTACAACTAGAAAAAAAACCTAGAAAAAGATTATTTCCTTTGAAGGAAATGCACACGTTCATTACAACGGAACTTAAAAAATCTAATTATATACATTTACGTAAATACAGCACTCACATTAGTACCAGCACGTACCTGAAAAGGCGTTAGGAATATCTTCTTCATACTTATTTTTAATAATTAGCTTAAATTTCAGTTTTTTGTTGTTGTTTGTTTTAAATGCACCTCTCTGTACTGGACAATTTACAAATGCAAATATCTAGTTACTTATTTTCTTGTTACATAACAGTTTCCTGAACTACATAAATAACCGTAGGTTTATAATTGCTACAAATTTTGCAACATTCTTCCTATATGTTTTCGAACCATATATTCTTTTATGTTTTATACGCGGATGTGGGTAATTTCGTCGATTTTTACAACATCACGTATTAGAGCAGACGGTTTTTTCAAGTATGTGCGACATACCTTTTCGTAGAACGTTTTGATCGGGAATTCAAGCTGCATTTCCCTTGCGTGATTTTCTTTTAACAAAACCTATTTCCTTGAAACGTATAAAGTATCTTTAAGCGGTGTACAGAGCAATTTTGCATGTTTATACTAATTTTAAAGCAGTACGACTTGAAAATGCTTTAAGATTTATGTGTGTAATATTGTAACATTCACAGAATTAATTTTTTTACTTTTTATTTGATTACTAAACGAATTTTAGAACTATAACTTCTCATTTCATGAAATTCTTGTTTTGATTTACCAAAGAAATTTTCCTTATTTGTTTCTAAACTGAAAATAAAACCATTAACCATTATGTTATTACATTTCAGTAACCTTGGAAAGTTGAAATTGTTTTTCGGGAGTTCATTACAGACGAAACCTCGACCTGCTTAATCTGAAACCTGGGCAAAGAGGTTCTGAATAAACCAGTAAGCAAATGATAGAAACATGTAAAAGGAATATGCGAATCTGGCTTTATACCTTTTCGAGGCAACATAGAAGATGAACTACACAAGCGAACAAACAGAAATTGTGAACTAACACTTGAAATATGAGCGCAGAGTGAAAGAGGAGTTAATAATTTGTAACGTTCAGATACTTAGATAAAGTGATAATAAAAAATGAATTCGATTTAAATGAAGGAAGAAGGAAGGAAAGTATTACCTAATTATCATTTTTGAAATCGTGGTTCTGAACACTGCATGAGCAACTGTCATTTATTAAAAACTAAACAACTTTTAATATTAAAAAGATAAAAAGCTTAATTTTTGTTAGAAGTTGGAACACACTGCGCAAATTTTAATGAAAGCTACAAAAGATGGTACAACCTCAAACAAGTACCTTTTTGCCGTGAAAATTCGTACTAAACTCGTCAAGAAGATTGTTACAACATTGTCATTTGGAGTAATCCATAGAAATGAAAGAGACTACTTCAAGACAAAAAATATCAGACGTCCTGGGAAAATCCATCGAATTTAAGTTAAAGATGATATTGAAGTACGTTGTGACTACGTTTCCTCTATTCTTCGCTGCTGACCAAAATCAGCCTCCTCGTACATCATTGTTCTTTGTAACCTATAAATACTGTTCTCCTTGTCGTTTCAACAGAAATGGACGGCAACGTGCTGCACCAAAGTGTATTAAGGGTTAAGAATAAACCTCTTGATGGATTACTAAAATTTGGCATCTAGTATCGTGTCGCCAGAGCAACGTGATGATGAAACGGTTTTTTTTGAGCTTCAATACCTTTTGCTTCTTGGTGAGCACCTTGGGAGTCCTTGGTCTAACGACGTTTCGCTGGAGAAGCGAGAGAAGCCTGTTTCTTGAACTTCAAAGCGGCGCGACAGCGGAATTCTTTTTCCCAGCTTCTTGGTCACCTTCGGCTTCTTCGCAGCTATTACGTTGGACTTTCCTTTAAAGAACTAGAGGTTTGCTTGCTCTTGGCCTAAACGAGAAAGTCAGTTTTATACACTTCTTCGTGTATACGTATTCTTTGATGGCTTATAACGAGAAACCGCCAAGAAGAGGCACATAATCATCCGAAAATGGTCGAATGGAACGATTTTGATCGTCCAGCTTTTGCCCAGCTGACTTTATTTTTGGACATTGACGAAAAGGCCGGTGCGGCGGAAGCCGTGATCTTGTACGGATGGTGGTTATCGTGATTCCATTTGAATTGTATGCAAATGGAAAAAATTCAAAGATTGTAATAGCCAAAATAATTTTTCGAAAGAAGCACAGATCATGAAGTCTTACAAAGAGGTTCTTGGGAAGGTAATTCTTCTCAAACTATAAAATTTGGAAAATGTCTTTGAAAAACTACAGTTGTCTGTTAATTAAGTAGAAAACAGATAATTATCCCCAGTTGACAGAAACCAATTGAGTGCATCAAAAAAAAAGGATCTCTGGAAAGTCTTACATTTTTCTTCAAAAGACCGGTTTAATCGCAAAGATCTGCTCTTATACCGTATCTTGCTCAAAGATATGATGCAAATTGGATGAAGAACCTACAGTTGCAACTCTACAATCTTTAGAAATATGAATCCAAAATTGGAGAAAGATTAGGGAACATTATGATAAAGAATAGCTTTGTTGTTTTTACGATTTAGCAATAAAATAGAAATGATAATTTAACGATATCTTAGTAGCGGAACTAGTTTTTATGGTTTCCGAAAATTTACAAATAACAAAAAGTTTCTGCATCCTAAAAACCCTGAACTCCCATAATTAACCAATACAATTAAACAATATGAGCCTGTAGAGAAGTCCATCTAGAAACAGCACAGTGTGCATTGGTATCTTCTTGTATCTTTGTCAAAAGAATAAAAAAATGGGGGACCTAAAAGTTTAAGAAGAGCCATTTAGGAAAAACTCTAGTAAGGTTTAGAACTCAACTACTACTGGACTTTTGGTTTAACCTCTACCGCTTCTATCGACAAAATGAAGAACTGAGAGAATCAATTTGATTCAAGCTTATAAGCATTGGAGATGAACGACTGACTAGTAAGCGAGTAAACTGGATTTGATTTACACCGAATTTTTACAAATGTTTATTCCTTTTAGTTTTAGGACAATGATAAGGAAGCAAGGATACTTTACCTAGAAGATTCCCTCAAAATAGAAATGCTTTTGAAAACTTCTACTAATTCGGAGACTACCTTCAACAATAGGGTACTCATGTCTTTCAAACTTGTACAACACAAGTGTAGAAACGTGAATATCTTGTAAAAGATGCAGGAATTTAACATAAGAAGAAAAGGTAAAAAGATCCGCTAGAAGAATACAGTTTTATCGTTAGATGATGTCAAACCTTGAACTGCGAGAAATAATCACCATGTCCATATCTATTTGTCAGAATATGGTAAGTTCTCTTGAAGCACAGAACTTGAGGAAAAACAAATGTGTAATTAATAAATAGAAAATTGCTCTTTTGGTATATGAAACGATACGGGACCATATATGATTTTATTAATAGAATCCTGATAGACCATGGTAACAGGTGTTATACACCAGTGTTAAAAGCCTTTTTGGTATGAAATTGTAATAAATTTGTTTTATAATTTGGGACTAAAGAAGAATTTGAGCTCCAAAGATTTTCTAATTTTTACAAGATCAGATTTAAAGAAGATCTGATGTGGGTGAAGTACCGTGCATCTATAAAGGAATTAGTAAAACTCCTTATATTAGCACACATGATAATGACCTTGCAGTATTTGGTAACATTTGCCAAATACGATAAATCCACCTGAGCAATTTCAAAGTTTTGTTAGACCACTGTAACCGCCTTACTGTTACTTATAGTTAGTAAGCCTATATGGTTTATTGGCAACAGCCAACCTGTTACCACAGTGAATATGGTTGCATGTGTTTTGGGTTTTCTGGTTTCTTTTTACTTATTTTCTTTGATTGTAGTTATTCACAGGTTATCTTATCATAAATCTTACATTTTCCAGAAGAAGATTCCTCTTGAAAAGTAATGTTCTGTTGCACAGCTTAACAGTTACTCGAAAGAACCAGGAATCAAATTTTCTTGCCGACTGTTTTCATAAGGTTCTCGATGATCTTCCTTACTAGTGTAGGTCAATATCAGAATGATAACTTCTGTGAATTTTATTACCTTTCATGCCATACTTATCTTCATCTTTCCGACTGAAAGCAGTCCATACCCAAATGGGAAATGTAACACAAAGACCTTCCTTCTTTTACTTATGTGCCTTTTATAGCTAACAATAAGAATTTTCAATAGAAATATTGTTTTTAGATTTTAATTTATATAAAATTTTGTTTACTTAGTCTTTGAACATCTTGAAAAGGAAGCAGTGTATGTTTGCAAAATTATTGTTTTTAATTTTGACAAGTGATCATTAGCTCTTCCTCCCAATAATCTTTTCATTGGTATTGAACTTGCTCGGGTTTAGGAGGTACTGTAACCTTTACACTTTAAAATATCTGAATCTATGAATAATTCTTTATTTCACTTAATGCATAGGTGTGATAGAAATGCGTACAAAATTATAGCAATTGTCGATTATCCTTTTCATTGTAATACACGGTTATACTGAAAGTGACTTTTTTTAACTTATTATTATTAAACCCATAATTTGCACGAAATAATGATACAAAGTATTTATTTAGTAATGCTAATTAGATAGACCTTTTCGTAGTGTGTAAAAGCCTATCGATTGTGAAAATTATCTAACTCTCAGTGGGCGCACCTCTTCCAGTAGAGTTAATCAATTATACATAACTGTCCGAAATTATTCATCGTTTTCCAATTATAGTATTTTATTTTGTTAAGCTACAAGAAACATAAGACGTAAATGTTTTTTTCATTTTATATTATCTACTTATTGTTCTATTGTTTGACATAGAAGTAAAGAAATAACTGGAAATAATAAGAAAGAGCCTTAGGTCCTTTTCGGAAGATTGCTAGAATTTGTTATTGGGTTGGCTAGTAACATAACATCCAGATGCGTACATCTACCCAAATATTTACATATTTTGGTAAAATAAGTCCTTACCTGTATTAATCATCATCCAACTGGCAGATTATAGAAAGATGTACAGTTTTCGTAAATTCTATGTTAAAAAATTGATCGAATTCTCTTGAGCTTTAGTAATTTAGTGGTATCAAAATTAATACTCACATTGTTCCTGTGCCCTCGAACACTATAATTGCATGACTGAACTGAAAACAGTCAGTAAGGCTGGTGTACGTACGGCCTTAAACTGCTTAAAGTATAAAATAGGTAGGATTACGTACCAACATGAATATCGTCGTATTTGAAACATCTTTACTTTCCGATCTACTTATGTAATAAAATGTTATTATGTAAATGGCCCTTCAGTTTCTCGTTGTATTTGAACCATATCACTATTGGTTACAAATCGATTTATATGTACATATTCTCGTAATAAACAAAATATGCTCTTAGATTTCATTTATTTTTCCTTCGACATTCTACATATTTTTGAATAGAAAGATTCTTTACACATTGAATATTTATTACAAAGACCGCTGATGGAAAATGTCATGCTGTGCTATTGTCGCTGGTATGTTTTCAGTGCTTTTGCGATACATGAGTTTGCCTTACTATTTACATACGCTTTAGGTTTATTTCAAGAGATACAAAAACAAATTTGATATCCAAATTTAATTATGATAAATGTAGCCGCCGATCTTCGTTATCTCTATGATAATTAAACTTCTGGTTTTACCAGATTCATTTTAAACGGAACATCCTGTATATTCTGATATTTCATCACTTTTCTTTCTTTGGGAATTGCTTTTATAGCGCTAGTTCACGATAACTGTAATGTTTTATTGTTTAAAAATTGATTCTGAACAGAACAGATAATTAGTTGAGGAAAGTTACTCTGTATATTACAGAAATTAGTATTATTTCCAGCGAAATCAAAAATCCAGAAATTTTGATAGTAGACAATTTTTTCATATCTCTTCAAGTAACAAATGAGACCTGTTCTTGACGCGTTATCTGTTAAACCAAGTGTGTGTGTTACTCTGCCTTGGTTAATGTATTGAAGATTGGAATGGCTTGCAAGAAGACATGGCGAAAATGCATGGAATACCTTATTTTGACTCAGGCTTCAAACTGGAGACTGAGAATATATGAGGCATGTCCAGGGAAACATTCGGCATTGTTCCAATCGTGTACAGGCAAGAAACGAAGACGGCGGATGTAAGTAACAACAAAGTAGCCAATTCCGAAATTTGCCTAGAATGTACGAAGATGATTTTACTTTTCTTTACAGTACTTACTGTAGTAATTTCTTCACAGGACTTACAGTAGAAAGTAGATAATTTTATTTAGTTCTCTACCCGTGCAAGCGTAACTTTTGATTGTCTACTAAACCACGACCACATGAGTATGGGATTTCTTTGATGGACAGACAAAGTTTCGCTCGGCCCAACGCAGTTTTCTGCGCCTTGAATTGAGACGTCCTAAAACCGCTTGATTCGGGAAGCATCCGGAGCCATGGTGCACCGTCGATAGAAAGATGTGTCGATATAATTCGTAATTGTAGTAATTATGTTATGGAAGACATCTAACTGGCAAAGCACATCAGTGGCTGACTCATAGATCGGCATATCTTCGAATCTTTGACAGATTAAAGAATCATTTTCATAACATCGAAATAACAAGCTGGCAGTTTTTCGCGCAGAAGCTAAACCTTCTAGAAATTTCTGCACCATCTTCAATTCAAGAGTAGAACATTGCTTGGTTGTAATACATGTTTTTAGGTAACATATTTTTTATGAACAACATAAGCAAACGCTAAGCGGAATCGTGTGCAAACGCGATCATATGCAAGACAAACAAAGCACAACAGCTGACTGTATTATAGACAAAACAAGAAACGCGGATTTCTAAGCTATGTGATGTATCCCGTTTACCCCTAAAATATCCTTTAGAAAAGCTGGAACGAAGAGTTGCGGTATCTCAATGATAATTCGCCTGTGATGGTTTGTCAACCGAGGCAGTGACTACAAATTTAAGATCCCAGCAGAATCAGCGTTAGCTTTTTAATGCTGGCTTTTCGACCATTTTCGATTCATCGGATATCAGTGTAGTCTGTTAGCCAGTCTTGGTACAGTGAAAACTTAAGATATAAGTAAATAATTTAAAATGGAAGTGATGTTTTTCTGATGCAAGACATTAGGTTAAAGTGATTCTTAGGCCCAGTTACATAAAGCATGTAGGGACTTTTGCCGATGACACCGTTCTCCTAGCGACACACGCCGATCTAACAAGAGCATCCAATATCCTACAGCATCATTTACTATAGCTACAACAATGGCTAAAAATGGAAAATTAGAATTAATACGACCAAATCTAAACAAGTCGATTTCACACTATACATCAACAACGAAGTAATTCCAATAGGCCAGTCCACAAAGTATCTCGGTTTCCATCTGGACTCCAGACCTACATGGAAACAGCACATTACTAAGAACAGGAAACAATAGTGAAAGAACTATATTGGCTAATAGGCAAAACATCCAATTTATGTCTAGAAAACAAGCTCCTACTCAATACTACCATACTTAAATCCCAACTATGGGGATGTGCAAGTAAATCAAGCATTTCCATTATTCAAAGGTGCCAATCTAAAATATTACGCATGCTCACCAATGCACCATGGTACGCGTCCAACCAAACGCTTCACCAGGACTTGAAGGTTCCATTTCATAATTAATGCTCGAAGTTCCAAACACTATAGCAAACTAGAAACCCACCCCAATCTACTCTTACCGCAGCTACTACTATTAGAAGATTAAAACGGTTATGGGCAGCTGACATGAAGTCGGACTAAGAGGCTCCCTCACTGGAAGGACCCTCATCCCGTCAATCACGACAACACACTAGCTCATAGGATGTATTGTCATTCTGATTGCTAAAATATACTCAATAAAACAAAATCCAGCGCTTACCCAATCTGATTGAATAGTTTTGAATTTTCATTTGAATTTTATTACATCTGATTGGTTAATTGCCGGATTAATTTAAGCATTGGATTAGATACTCGTATGCTTTATTTAGAGTAATAGATTTGTTACTTTTTTCTGGCGAATCTTTCATTGTTGGAATACCCTGCATAACTATACAGTTGAAGGGGATAATAAATTTTTACAAACACAGTTTATCTACTAAAAACGTGCAAAAAATTTAAATTTTTACTTAATTTTCAACAAAGGTTTCTTTAATAAGTTATCTGCTGATCTTATAATTTGCCTAGTATAAACAAATTTTTAATTTTAGTCTGTAAAAAGGACTTTAGTAGCTGTGTAATTGCGTTTGCATTAAAAGTGTAAACTTTTCTTTTTAAAAAGTTTATAAACTTTTAAGTATTAAAAGGGTTTTGACGGAAGGCAAATTCGTATTGTTGGTTTACAAGCAAGCTAATGCAACTTAATTATGTAGACTTTGTCTTGCAACATTACGTTCCTTGATTTATTTATTTTTATTTTTTCCATTTAATGAAATAAACTAAATTATATAAAAGCTATGCTTTTAAGCTGCAAAAAGCCATTTAACCTACTTTCTGAATAAATTTAATTTGTTTAGGAAAATATACGAAAAAATGCTTTAATTACATTTCACATATATTTTCAGTTTTTTTCTTAATTAACTAGATTAAGAAATCAAATGAAACACTAATGACATTTCATGAATGGTTGGATTTACTGCTCTAATTTCAAAAGTTTATTCATTAGAATTTATCCACTTTATTGTCGGTGTTTTGGACTTAGTTCTGCAGAAATACCATATGATGGAATTCGACAATTATAATTCAAATATTTAGTTTAGTCAATCTATAAATTTTAAAATTGACATTTTAATTTAATATTTGAGTATTGTTATGTCAATCATTTGAATGCAAAAAGCGCTTGTTGAAATTTTAATTACGGAATGCTTAAAATATAATTTATAGAAGAATAGAAACCATTCAAACAATTGGTTCAATTTTCTGTATGTTATGCATTATACTAAAGTTAATTGTTTTCAAAATGTATTTTAATGAAAATTCTATTCTGTTTACTCTTGACAGTGTTTGAGCAACTGAAATTTTATAAATAATTTAATTTCTATTCATAATAATATAGGGCATAATTGTGTATTAATAAAAAAAGTTTTGCAGTTGATTTAGCTTGTAAACAGTTTTTTTTGCTGTAAATGTTTGTTTATGATAATTCTGTATGTTTGTAAAAATATTTTTTTGGGTTATTTGTTATAAAGAAAGCAAACCATTTTTACATATATACATATCTTAGTAATACGGAATAATACAACAATGTCTAAAGGCACGTATTGTCTTTTATTTTTATTGCTAACCTAGATGCTCGCGAAAGCATATACACAAAAACAATAATTTATTGTTAAGTAATTACGCACACATCTAGAAAATTAAACATTCTTTTCTAATCTTCTTACTCTAGTAGTTTCTTTTGTTGAGAAATTAGCAGTCAGTAGAATTAAATTTACATAAGATAACTTTGCCAGTTTGTCAAAGGGACCATTATTGGAAAAAAGTTTTTCTTGAATCTGACTTTTTGTCCCTCATAGTTCTCATCTCAGATAAAGATATTGAAATTCTAAATTCCAACATTCTATATCTCCAAATGATGATGAAATGAAATGATGGGATACCAAAAAAAAATACATGAACGTCTGTCAAGATACATGGTATTGCAATTTAACAAGAAACTTTTTTTTATGTTCCACTTTTCTATTATTTGATTTACTTAAGAAACCAAACTCAGAACTGAGTAATTTTTATGTTTTAGCAACCTGTACTAGAATGCATGATTTTTTTGAGTAAAATGTAATCTCTTCTTGTGCTTTTTGTTTTCATAACTTAGCTACTATAATGTAAAATAATAAAATGAAATTCTATGTGTGATTGTACTAAAACCGTAACAAGTGGTTGTGGTAGTCATCTTGAAATATTTAGCAAGTTGTAGAATTATGAAACGATGGATACGTGACAGGTTACATATCCAAGTACGAGTGCTGAAAGTTAGAACAGCGTTTAACACCAAATGGACAAGCAATTAGAAATCGGTCAGTAAAGATAGTACAGTATCTACCTAAAACGTATAGCTTGAAAGAATACATATTCACCATGAATGAATAAGGAATCTGACATTAATAAAGATATCACTTTGATACAACCTATTTAAACGAAAGATACTAATAGCCACTAATAACTCTAGGTAGTAATACCATTAATCATATTTTTGCGCCCCTTTTCAGTCTTTATCAAGCGAATGTCACTGATATTTTAAAGAAAAACGTGCCGTTGTTTTGGCGTCCCCCTCCTGACAAGACCGCCCGCGTACCGTGCACACATTGCACACTCACTTGCAGAACGACTTCATTGTCCATATCAGAAAAATAATAGGGGACACTAAACTCAAATATTTTGGTATTTTATTTTTGTGTTGTTTGTGGGTGTTCTTAATTTTGTCATGTTTTTCTTACCTTTTTGTCTTAATGCTGCCATAAACCTAGTGGCAGACAGCATCACCATCTGTCATGACTCATGAGCTATTGACGAAGAAGGTATGAAGCATTCCTTCATAGTATCTTATAAAATCAAGTGTACACCATCATATTAAGGCAAGAGACAGAAATTTACGTAGCTTCTTATTTTACATAAACATGACTTGAAGATCTATTGATTATTTGAATTTTTCTCAGAAACGGTGTAAGATATCAGGTACATATTTTGTATGAAAGGTTCATCTGAAAGCACTGTGTTGAAATCCAACAACTAATTTGCAGTAAGTTGCAGAAGAATCCAAGTCGTCTAGGGCACCTTTACTAAACGTACAACAAACGACCTATAAAGATAAGACAGTGTTATATACAAGGTGTCTCAAAAGAAAGTTCACATTAAAAAAATCGATTTAAAAAAAAGTAAGGAGTTTATTGAGAAAATGTTTATTGCATATTAAAATACATTTTTTGGGAATTTATTTTTTAAAAATGATATCGTCCAAATGTAAACCGTTGCGCTCACGGCATTCATTTAATCAAGCACTAAAATTGCCTATGACGGCTGCCATTTCGTTACGGATATTTTCTTTTAATTGTGCCAGGGAAGTCGGTTTGTTGGCGTAAACTTTTGATTTGACATAACCCCACAGGAAAAAGTCCATAGGTGTTAAATCGAGACTGCGTGGAGGCCAACTTATGTCACCTCTCCTTGAGATCAATTTGCCAGGAAAAATTTCACGCACTCGTGGCAGAGACCTGTTGGACGTGTGTGAAGTTGCTCCGTCCTGCTGGAACCATGTTCTTTGGTTATAACCAGGAAAGTTTTGCAGTTCAGGCACGAAGAAGTCGTCTAACATCTCCACATAACGCTCTGAAGTCACTTCATCTTCAAAAAAGTAAGGGCCGATAATTCCTCGCGCCGACATCGCAGCCCATACGGTCACTTTAGGCGAATGTAGGGGTTTCTGATGTTTGTGTTTTAGATTGGTTGCACTCCAGTAGCGGCAATTTTGCTTGTTTACGTGCCCATTAAGATGAAAATGAGCTTCATCCGAAAACAACATGTTGGTAAACGTTGGAAAGCGCTCAGTCATCTGTATTACGAAGTCAAGCCTCTGACCAGCATCCTGAGGCTTCAATTCTTGCACCAACTGAATTTTGTAGGGGTGCAGCTTTAAATCTTTGTGTAAAATGTGGAATAATGATGATCTATGCACGTTCAAAACAACAGCACGCTTACGAATCGAAAGGTTTGGGTCGTCACGGACAGACTGAGTAACACTGTCTACGTTTTCGACCGTTCTCGAAGACCTTGGACGCCCGGATTTTGGTTTTTCCAGTGTTGAACCGGTCTCTTCAAACTTCTCGACCCATTTTCCAATAAGTCGAACGCTTGGCGCATCATTTAAGTGACGAATATGTCGAATATTGCAGAATTTTCTAGGCGCTACAGTCGCCGAATTACCGTTTTTGTAAAACTCACGTACGCACAACGCACGGTCCGCTCCCGAGAAACGCTCCATAGCAACTAAATTCCCAAGAGCCAGGCTACCGATTGACATACCCCCCGCGCCGCTCGGAATAGTTGCGTTCACGCAATAAGCAAAACAAATGTGTACTTTCTTTTGAGACACCCAGTAGAAAGAAGCATATACCAAATCTGAAGAATAGACAAACGATTTTACAGGTATTTTGGAAAAAATGAAAACTCAACTCAAAACCTTGCGCAGATATCCTCCTATAATTCAGTTTGTTGTAATTTTCTTCTCTTTCAAGTATTAAACTACTTATTAACCACTTAAGGTCAGTATAGTATACGGGGTTAGACAAGAAAAAGGAATTTTAACAATTTTTTCTTGGGACTGTTACAATTGGTTATTTTCAAAATTAAAAGTATGTTGTAACATATGATAAAAGTGTTTTGCTACAACCTCTTTAATATTGTATTCTTTTTTGACTATGAGTTATAGAGAAGCCACTTTCATTTTCTCTGTACAATATTACTCAGCATTCCTCCTTAGTAGGTTGGAAAAAATAAAAGTCTGCTATCGATGAGAATTTTTAATTCGTAACTATAGCTTCTTTACCATAAAGATCTCACTTATACGAATTAGAACCATTTTAACGTTTTATTTCTTGGAAACGTCATCAAGTAAATGTTTCTTTTCGGTGCGCTAGCACGTAGAGTGCCGCCATATAAAAAAAATCGGTCCCTTATGGCCAATTACGGAATTTGCGGAATTGTTTCTTATTTTATAGTTTATTGCCAAATATGCGTGTCCAATAGCTCAAATATAACAATTTTCATATATTTTGGGAACTTTAGTTTGGTGCACAGCGTTTGTACACCGCGGCCATGATGACTCGAACTGCTATAATGGCCGTGGTGCGCATACGTCACTACTATTTGTAACGGTCAGATTTTAACTGTACAGCGTTGCTGATGTGATTGTATGTGTTTTTATATAATATGTTAGTGGTTGTTATTGTGGAAATATTAGAGTGGCCGGGATGTCTTATGAAGAAGAACAGAAAAATTTGGAAAAACTGTGGAATGAATTATTATCTGATGAATCGGATTATGAAATCGACGAAAGTGAAAGTGCTGAGAGCAGTAGCTCTCAAAAAAGTAATCTAAGATATCTCAACAGAAAATGGATTCTACCAAAAAACAAAAATTAAATTCATCGCTGTCTTCATCAAATTCAGCTCAAACTGAAAAATTCCAAATACCAGCTGATAATAGAGACAGCGTTGATCAGATAATAAATCAGGTGATAATGGACAATAACGGTTCATCGAATGAAGAAAATGAATTTGAAATATACTGGGGTCCAGTGACTGGGCAATATAAAAAAGAATTCCAGTTTTCGGAGGCAAATCCTGGAATCACGCCAGAGTTATACAGACTCATACGAGAAAACCCCTTACGGTTTTTTCAAAGTGGTTGTAGACGATGATTTATTCAGACTGTTTGCTATTGAAACGAATCGCTACGCAAGCCAAGAAAAACAGAAAAAAGAAACAGAAAAAGATCAGAAACGAAAAGCAAGAATTTATCAGTGGAAAGATACAGACGCTGATGAAATGGAGACATTTGTAGGGATACTAATGTGGATGGGTTTATGTCAATATCCTTCACTGTGTACATATTGGTCTAAAAGTGTTCTATATTCGAATAAAATTTTAAATTGTTTATCTCGAAACCGGTTTCAAATACTTTTGAAAACTTGGCACTTTTCCAATAATGAAGCCCACTCAGTTGAAAATGACAGGTTACATAAAATAAATCCTCTTATTGCAAACATAAAAGAAAATTTTCAAAAGGTTATTGTAGCAGGGGAATTTCTTTGTATCGATGAGACACTCGTGCCATTCAAAGGCAGGCTAAAATTTAAACAATATATAGCCAATAAAAGGCACAAATTTAGAATTAAATTGTTTAAATTGTGCCTAGATGGTGGGTACCTTTATGATGTGAAAGTCTATTGCGGCCAAGAAAGAAAGGACAATGAAGAGCTTACTGTTCCAACTACGGTTGTTTTAGATCTTGTTAAGAATTTGCTCAACAAAAGTAGAACAGCGTGCGTTGATAATTATTATACGTCAGTCGAACTGGTGCACGAATTGATAAATAGAGAGACGTACATACGGTATTAGGTACGCTGCGAAATAACCGGAAAAATAACACAAGAAATGTTATTGAGAAGAAGTTGAAAAAAGGGGACTGCATAGCAGAAGAAAGCAATACAGGTATATATGTAGAGAAATGGAAGGATAAACGCGACGTTATGATACTGAACACAAAATACATCCCTGAAATGGTAACTGTTAGAAAAAGATCCGGTGAAATTGAGAAACCAAAAAACAGACATAAAAGTTATATAGACATTTCAGGTACGGTATTTCTTCTCTCTACTTACCTTTTTATATAGATCAAATGAAAGTTTACAACAGTTCACTAAGACATGGGGTGAAGTACTGCCGCAAACTGGCAATCGAACTGATAATTGGAGCTGGACTAGTAAATGCCCACTGGTTATACCAAAAAGTTACTCAAAATAAAATGTCAATAACGAAGTTCCGTGAAGAAGTTGTGATAGGTTAAACATAGTGTTATTTCAATAATACTAGAAACTTACGTAAAATTCTGTTGTACAGGTTTACTAAAACTGCAAAATCCACCCAGGCATGCTGAAGCCACAAACCACAGTTTATATGCCTGCGAGAAAAGACAAATTTGCGCTCATTGTTATGAGCTGAAAGTTGACGAAATTGGCAGAAATGCTGCCAAAAGCACCGCCAAACGCACCAAATTTAAATGTAGAGAATGTTGCAAGCAGTTATGTATTGAATATTTTTTTAAATTACACAAAAGTAGTTTGAAATAGTCTAATACACTTAGTTAACTTTCTAATGTCTTCAACATTGCTTTTTGAGTTATTAAATAAAATTTGTTTACCAATTGTCGATTTTTTTAATGTTCTAGTATACGTTTGGGAATAAAATTTAAAGTTCCCTACACTAATTTAAAATTTTCCATGTTTCCTAAAGAAAGCTGTACCAAAATAGTACACACGTACTTGATTGGCCATGGTGCACAAGTGAAAGCACCAATACAAAAACCAAAACCACTCCAAGATTGCTAAAAGCATATAGAATTACTCCACATATAGTTTAAAGTGGTTTGGTGCGTCTACACTAAACACCGTGGCTTCACAATATTTTGATGTGATGCACAACGTTAGGCACCACGGCCACAAGGACCGAAAGGGTGGTGCACACCGTATGTGCACTCTACGTGCTAGATATTATGTTTTACACTGTTTTCAGCATGAGAACTTTCTGCCTTTCCTCCCCTTCACATAATTTTAGTTTCAAACTGGTCGGTTGTAGCAGTTCCGTGAAAATAAAAGGAAGAAAACCTGTTTCTTGTCTCACCCTGTATACAGCAAGGTCCTTTTATATAGAATATTGGAAATAAAATTTGTAATAGAAATTTTCTGGAAAATTACTTGGATAGATAGATAGGTATCACAGCAGCTTTTGAAGAAAGAAAGTGATGACCTCATCGACATTTTTCTTAAGTACCAAAGAATCTTTATTTAATAGTTAACATCTAGAGGTTTGCGTTGTTGTTGTTGTTTTTCAATTTGGGCAACACCTTATCAGGTCATATTTCTTCCCGACTCCAGGCTAGAACTCACATCGGTCCAGTGTGGCTTTGGAGTGGCTACTAGAGGCATATCTCAGATATTTATCTTTCATCTGAATATTTTTGCTCAGGAATCTGCATTTATTGGAACTTAAAACTTGCCATCACACAATTAAAATAATTTGTGTTACTTGGAAAATTGATCTATCGCACATCAGAGCATGGTTAACTGTTTACATAGGCATAGGTCGCGAATTTCTGCAAAACTGTGGCTGGTGTATAAAACTAGCCCAAATCGGGATTTTTGGTAAATTGATATAGCACTAATTAGTTTAGATTCAAGTTGACTGTATATCACTTAATTTTTCTCTATTTTTATTATTACCCTTTAAATGGTGACGGGCTATTTTTCGTGTTTAAACAACACTGTTAAATATGTCGCGATTCTTGGAAAATACTTATAATCAATAAAGCTTGCGTCTAAAAATAAATCTAAGTTGAAAATAAACATTTAATAGCAGCAATTTTTCATTTACATCATATCGTGTGAAGGTGTGCGTTTGAACTTGACTTTTAAGTGTTAACGTCTTAATTTGTTTCTCGGATAGTCATCCACTTAACCAGAGGAACTACATATATCGAAAAATATCGAAGTCGATTTTCTTAATGCATGCACTGTTTCTGTAATGAGTTTGAATTAAAATTAATTGTTTTTTAGGTATCTTGAAAACAAAATTATCTTTACTGCTAGGTATCTACCATTATATAAATTAGTCTGAACGATGTACCCATCATAGATGGAAATGTAAGGAACGACAAGAGCACTATAAAGAATATGTTATGCCACTCTAAAACTAGCAAATAAAGTCGACGATTGCATGTTTTTCGTAGGATGTACTGTTTTCGAATAAAGAGAAATAAATATGGTTAAGAGAAAGGCCATCGGAAAAAAACACTCTGTAGAGCTTGTATACAATTATCTAAATATTAATTTAATTAATAATTAACCAAATGTAGCTTTCCAATTGTGATTCAGATTGTAGAAGTTATACTGTATTTTGACAATTTGTTGGCTAGGACATTACGTATATTAAAACTATTTTTGTACAAAACATTCCAGGAGTTCCACAGGTTAATAATTAGATTCATTAGAAGTGGAACTTCAAACGTTTATTACGTTTTAAAAATTCTTGCGAGTACTGTGGTATATTAATTGCTCGGATGAATTTCAAGGGTGGGGTATTTTAATTTCCTTTTTTGAATTGTTACGTTCTATTACACTGTAAATGTTTTGTTGGGAATATTTTTTATCAGGCTATGAAATAACCCGTGATAATTACATATATTGAAACAACTTTTGTTTTAATCATCTTTATCAATTAATTACTTCCTTCTTTTTTGCTTTTACATAAAAGTAATAACTTAAACGTTTCAACAATACTCAGAAATATTTCAAAACAGAAAAATAAGTAGTACACAAAAAAACAAATTTATCTAACAAAAAAGCAGGATATCAGAATATCCAAATGGAGAAATCGTTCTTCATTTACAAAGGTTCGTAGATACAATAAATTCTCCAAATTTAAGCAAAACTACCCAGCAACAAAGACATGACAGAAAATTTATTCTTACTGAGGCGCAGGAGAAAAAAAGATCGTTATTTAGGATACTGAAATACAAATTGTATTAACATTATCCGTCTCTCTTTAGCACATAGAGCATAAATATTAAGTAAGGTTAAATGGTTTTCTGATTTTAGAAAATGAGGTTCGTTTGAAATGTATAAGTAATTTTAGTTTTTGTTGACAAGATTGTAGTTTCATTTGGATAACCCTAATGATTCCCAAAGTCATTGCTACCATTTTTAAAACATCGAACTACAAATAAATGTATTGATACGTCTACTTCGAAATAAAAGCTATTTACTCGGTTTTATTATTAGATTATTACGAAGAGTGTTTGGCAAATTTCTCTTTCTTAAGTTTACGTATAGAAGACTTTTCATAAAAGAAACAATTCGAATTGTTTTTTGCCTTATATTCTGGATACAAACGTCATGGGAAACTGAAAAGATGTATTAGCTTTCATGCGTGGTAATACATGGCATGAAAAAACTCAAAGGCGCGCAGCGTGGACAGAAATATGTAGGGTCAAATATTCATGAATGTTCGATCAGTTATATTTTTCAAACAATATTGACTAGATGTAGCGAATATTGTAATTATTGTAAAATAAAATAACCCTTTGAAAATGAAATTCAAGAATCTTCAAAATGGTAATAAGGTGTTTTTGGCGCGGATTTCATAACCTGACTACTCGTTTTTAATTAAACATACGGTAAAACTTTTATTTTCAAATATGAAAAAAGGTTTTTGCAAACAGACGAAATATATATTGAAGTACACTTTAGATGGAACTAGAATACCATACATTAAATAACATGAACGAAAAACCTAACGCCTACTCATAAAGTATTTAATAACTGAGAAAAAATATAAAAATAAGCAGAACGCCATTTTCAGTAATATTAACAGAATTGCTATACTTACAATTTAGTACAGGAACCAAAAACAGAAATGTGAAGAGACTAGTATATAACTAATTTATTTTAAAAAACAAATACATAAAATAATTAATATCGTTGGTGAAACACTATGTGTTCACAGAATTCGCAAAATCATTTGCATTTATTAAATAAAAAACATCAAAGCACCATTAGTATATGTGTGTACATACAGAGTAGGATTTAGATTTCCCACGTTAAAGATTTTTACATCAATGCTAATGGTTTGTTAATGAATAGAGAATGAATTATGTTTTTTAAATCACATCCGGTAAAACAAATTATTTCTACATCAAAAGGCTTCACTGAAATTTTAATCAATAATCAGTAAGTATAAAAAATATAACTTTGATGTCTGATTATTGTATGTTTTGTTATTGAGCTTCTTTTTTGCGTTACTATTCGGTAAAATAAACTACATATATTGAATAACTAAACATATCTTTTTTATTATTATGTTACTAGTAACATAACGAACGACTTTTTAGACTCTAAGAAAATCATAAATCAAGTAATAACTTAAATCGAACATAAATCATTTTAAATTACGTAACCTATGACCTTCATACAGACTATTTACAATTAATTGGTTATATTTAGAGAATTAAATTTGTATTAGGATCAACAAAATTAGTTGTTAAATTGCCTGCTTGACACAATTAATTTTTAATTAGAAAATATTCCCAAAACTTTGTCCTGATGCATTTGGCCACTTTTTGCATCACGATCACGTGATGGATTTGCCTGTAAGGCCTTCTATAATATAAAGCGACATTGTCAGATTGCATACCAGATTCAAAGAAAAATCTAGAAAATCATTATACAGGGTATCACTCAATTGGGATACCAAATTGTATAGTTGCATCGAATGACATAAATTAACAGATCTGTTTATGTTTCTCGATTTGTACAGTACGACGTCTAAGGAAATAAAGTCATGGACAAAATTAACGCACCAGTTAATTTTTTTGATATCGTTTGTTTTAAAATCATTTTTTTCATACTTTTACATTTTCTCAAAAGTTGAGCACATTTTTGTTACAAAAATCGCTGATTAACAAAAGATTTCATTTGCTATAAGGTGTTGTGTTGTTAGTAGTGTTAGTTTTAAAAGCTTTAGTGTTAAAAAAATGAGGACGCAGTAAGGGCATCAACCTTATTGGAAGAAGGATATTCTATGCGTTATGTTGCTAATTTGTTAGGAAAAAATCATTCCACTATAAGTCACATGAATGAACGCTTCAATCAGACAGGATCTTACAATCTACGGATGCAAGAATTGACCGCTTTCTGAGGCAGTCTGCTCTTAGAAACAGGACAGCCACTGGTGCAATGTTAAAAAATGAGTTGGCACTTGCTCGCAGTGTCATGATATCGTCCCGAACTGTGAGAAGACGTTTAAATGTAGACCGACAAAAAAACCTTTGCTAACCAGGAAACACAGAGTTGCAAGATTACGTTTCGCTAGAAATCATCAGAACTGGACGGTTGATGATTGGAAGAGAGTTTTGTTCTCAGATGAGACTAGGGTCAACTTAACATCTTCGGATGGACGTGAGCGTGTCTGGCGAAGACCAGGAGAGAGATTTGCAAGCTGCAATATTACTTCAAAATTCCGTTTGGTGGAGGCACTCTAATGTTTTGGAGAGGAATATGTTTTAACGGTCGTACAGAGTTGGTTCCCATCCGTATGAGATCCATAAATGCGGATTATTATCTTGAAAACGTCATAGTTGAACATGTAATGGGGCCTAATTTTGTCTTCATGCAGGATGATGCAGTTGATCTTCAGTTAATGAAATGACCAGCTAACAGTCCCGATTCAAATCCAATAAGAGTATCCATGAGGCGCTCTTAAAAAAAAGTTCGCAGTCATAGACCCTCACCTGTCAACCATAATCAACTGGTAGATGCAGTACTAGCAGAATGGGAGAATATCCCCCAAGATGTTATCAAAAATCTGATCTCCAGTATGCCAAGGCGAATAACTTCTGTAATAAGAAGTAGAGGATGCCATAGACGGTATTAGGATCGGTTCGAACACGTTGATTTAATTGTTTATATTTTTTGTGTGTAGTTTATGTTTTGCGAATTTTTTTTGCTAATTCTAAGCATTTTTTGGTTAATTTACTAGTGCCAGATTGAGAGGGAACTTCTACCCTATCGATTGATACCATTACCTCTCCTGTAGGTTCATTTGGGAAGTAGGAATTCCAAAAATCTGAATCCCCATGCATTGTCCTATGTACGGGTTTGAAACTCCACACCCGGTATACATGCATGATTGTGTTATATTTTTATTATTATTTTGTTAGGAATTCCTTCTTTTTTTATATAATCTCGAGACGCACTATTTGATCTCCAAAAAAAGATATAATGGACGTTCTTCAATAGAAGCATGCCATTACATCGACAAAACAGGGACCCCTTCGTTAAAACTATGTCCAGTTCAAAAGCTCACTTGTACCAACAAATACAAATCAAGCTCATCAATGGAATATGAAATAAACTCGAACAAAAACTGGTCAAGATTGGATTTTCTAAAACGATTTAGGCAAGAAAGCCGAGCTTTAGTACTCAGGATTTGAAAAAGAGAAAAAACTAGTTATGATATGAAGTAATAGAGAAAATCGATTCTTCCTATGAAGCCACACTATTTAATCGTATGTTGTTCGGTTGTTTACGAATGAATCATGCTCAAATTTAAAATTCTATAAGCTTAAAGAACGAGCTTGACATTTGTAAGGTTTCGAAAACTAATTTTAAATCAGTGCGAAACATCCTCTTTATATAAAATAAAAGTGCTCAATACTAGTATGGCATCTAGCTTTAAAAATCTTTTACCGTTTCCAAGCTATACCGGCACGTCATACACAATTTACAATGGTGTTTATAACGAAGGCACAAAAGACAAATTGTTGAATTCTTTCTCCATAACCTTGTTTTTCAGGTCTTAAGCATTCCAAATTGCAACATGACCGGTTCATAAAACAATCGAATAACAATAATTTTACTTGATATGTTATTGGTGGTCATTAATTGAACTGTCAAGATATTTTGGAATTTACCAAATGGAGAAAAATGCAGGATCAACGTTAAGCCAGTAAGGTAACAGATACGGACGCGTGTAAATCTGTAAAGAAATATGTAAACTGTATATTTAAAAGATAAATGCTATAAATAGTTTAGATACATTATCATCATTCAACTAGATCATATTCATCAGTTTAAAAGAACTAAATATACGAACATAGATCGGGCTCAATAGTCCTTCCAGTTACCTTCTTAAGAAAACTAAATACAGATATAAGTCGGGTTGAACTCGCCAACAAGCCACCTGCGGTAGCTCAAAATTGGACTTCGCTCTCTATTAAGCTTCTCGAGAAAACTGAATACGAACACGGATCGGGCTGCTGCCTCTAACAGACCACACGCGGTGGCTCAAGGTCAGGCTTTGCCATCCATCTTTAGAATGCTAAATATGAATATTTATCTTATATTGGATTTGGGGAAGGGGCAAAAATCTGGATTTATCTTCTGGGAAAATATCACTTGAACAATGAAAAACTAAAGTTATAAATTACGAGGAGGTGTTAGATAGTTATAAAAATTACTGGCCTTGTACTTCCTGAGCAGTATCGCTGATTCTAAAAATTAGAAGAAAAATATTAAAAATTTTCCTACTTTCTTTCTATGGTATTATCTACCATATGATTCTATTGTTTTGACCATAGAAAATTATTATCATTAGTATTATTGATTAATTACAATGATAATAATTTAATGGCAAGAAGGAGCAAAAACTAAATATTATTTAGAACGTAAATTGTAACTATCATCGATTGTAAAATATTAATAATATCAAATGATATAAAGTGGTCTGACTGAAAATTAACAAAAAATTCCTTAAAGTAATAAACAGTGGGAATTTAGAAAACTTAAAATGAAAAGGTCTCACAAAGTATGGAACATACGACTTTTCCTATGTGAAATATTTAGATGAATCCAATACAAAATAATGGTATCAAATATGTTAAAGTTGCTGCACATCAAATAGACATGTCCACTAAGTTAAAAGCATGCAAGGATTATATGTCAAAAAACATAAAGGTACAATCATGAAAAGGAAATTAAATAAGTATACAGAAAGAGTACAATTGAAATAGAAAATTTAGAGAATACTGTAATTATTTGAAACTTTATGAAAAGCTATCAATTTGAAACATTTTAGAGAAACACTCTTTACTAATTTGGTATTCTAACTATACTGAGACTATTGGGATGTTTCTAATTTGGTAATGTCATTTTAGAAGGAAGAAATTTGAAAAAAAAATCGTCTAAATTGAGCCATTTTTGAGTGTTGTGCAACACTGTAATACTAACTATGATATCGTTGCAACCGGCGCTTTCTCGGATATCATTAACAAAAAACAAGCAAAATTAGGAAAAATATTAAAGAGTGTTACTGAATCTACACAAATTTGTTTAAAGGAATAAAATTGAAAAATGAGGTATTTTACAGCATTTTGTATCGGATTAGATTTTTTACAAGAAATATGGTAGTTCTATTCCTGATCTTTTTTTATTACTCAAAAAACCAACCTTTTTTTAAAATACCTTACTATAATTCTTGACCATGAACAAGAAATATCAAGACAGAGCAACATGTAAGCAAAAAGTGATTTACTTAAATTGTTCCTGATAATTTGTAAATTTTCAAATTAACTCAAAAGATTTTTATTACATCTGAAGATTTCATCTAGATCTTCCCTATTTACTTCTACTTGTCATTGGTACATTTTGCATTATTAACATTTATTTTAGATTTTGACTAATTAATAATATGTACAATGAATTTAAGCTGTAATATTTTATTTTTTATTTATTTTATAACGAAATTGATTTTTAATATTGTTCTAATTTGACAAAAAAGTTATCAAATGATTGCTGAATAGTATTAATCAGATAAATGTGGCTTTCATAAAACAAATGGCTTGTATATACATAAATTAACGATTAAAGATAAAATATGGACAATAACTGGAAATAAAATAATGTTTTAAATAGTGCTTTCACAAATAATTATTATTCAAACTCAAAATAAAATGTCATTCAATCCAATATTGTTTATAGACTAAATTGTCTAAAATGTTCCAAAGCGTATATTGGACGAACAAAGCAAAAATAAAAACACAAACCAAATGGATACAGGAATAATTGAAATTAACTAACCAATATTACAACGATTTTAAAATGTAACTAAAAAAGTATTTCTTTATAAATTCTACCGATTATAATTGCAAATATAACATGAATACTATTGAACAACACAATATTGACAAAAACTTATGAATTCAAATCGGTTTCATTTCTAATTTCATCACATCAAGCAATCTGTATTTCATACCCGTACAAACATTTACATTAAACCCAAAAACTTTTCCTCTCAGAATTTAAAATTATTTTAGGTATTTATTTTCTTAATTTTGTTTATGAATTATTTTAGTTGAGGATAAATTTTAAAAAGATCTTTTCCTCGCTCACTGACGTAATTTAATTTTTAAAAAATTAAAATTCGAATTTTATATTAATTACGTTTCATTTGAAGTTTCTTTTGGTTGTTGGCTCATTTCGACCATCAGAAACCTGACATTGTATCGACCGACATCTAATAGTAACAATGTCCATTTATTTAATATTAATATAGTCATCATAACATAATCCATTAGAAAAGTTTATTGTAATTTTAGTTTTTAAGATAAAAACTGTTAAGTAATATATATCCTTTTATACGGAGAGGTTTTTCATTTTTATGTTTTCTGCTGAAAGCTAAATATATCATGATGTGTTTTATGTTAGAAGTTCCCAATAAATAAACAAGCAGTAAATTGATGTGTTTACTTACTATTAGAGAAAATGAGGCAACTTCTTGTATGTATGAACCTTTTGAGTTTATTTGATATTTTCGAGGAGATTATTGCTCAGAAGCTTAGTTTATGTATTTAATATCGCTACTGTTACAGACTTGTTTGTTTAATTTAAATAATCAGATAAATAGTACTGTACACACCAAGGCTTTTTAGTCGTTTACCTAAACATTAATTAAAAAGCCAAAAGAACTTTATACCTCTGTCCGTAAATTAAAAAACAAGAAAAACAAAAATTTGAATTTTTTGTGATAGTTCTAGTGTAGCTTGCTTTTACAAATCAAATGATTATTATTGTCAACAGAAAATTGATAAATTTTACAAGTTAGTTTGAAATATTGTGGAAATTAGGGTTGCTGGGATATGAAATGATAAAATAAAATTAAATTGAAGTTTTATTTTTATTTTTTTTGTTTTAAAAAGATTATAAATTTGCATTATTTATATTAAAACTTAAAAAAATGATAATCTTTGGTAATTAGACTCAACATATTTTAAGATAACAATTCATTATAGAAAAATTTAAAAGAATTCGTTTTACAATATTACTTTAAAAATTAGATTTGTTAATACATCATAAGTAGTTTAAAATCGAATTGGATTTTATTTGAAGTGAAACACAATTGAAGAATTCTCAAAGAAAACGTCTATTTTCATATAGTTGGTATTAGGAAAAGGTTCGCAAATTCTTCAAATATTTCCATAAAGAAAGTTATACTGTAGGTGGTGCATTCGGTTCATTTTCCTGTCAATTTATTTAGTTTATCCAATAGTTGGTTGGTATTGACAGATGTGTATTTTCTCGTCAACTTTTCATGCATTTTCATTGCAAATTTCATCTATGAAAATGCATTGAAATGTAGATTTTATATGAACTCTTGGAAATATTTGAATATTTGTAATAACCTGATTTTGATGAATTTTTATTATTTTCTCTTTCATCATTCGTATTCATTTTTAACGAAATTAATTTCCTTTATTGAAGTTTTTCATTTTATTGTGTCACTAAAGAGAAAGTGGATGGATGATTATTTCCCCCTCCTTCTTTTCAAATAAATCTCCGTTTTATTTCTCAAAATGCTCATGTATATTTGTTACAACAATCACGTTTTTATGGTAGTCGGTAGTAGAAGCGAGGCGTAATAAAAATATATTTACGTTAATAAAAATAAACGCAATGAAAACGAAGGCCTTTAATTTTACGAGGAAAGGAAACATAAAATAGCTGACATTACTGAGCCGAAGACGACGTCGAGCAGACAAGTGTGAAACCTTTAAACCAAATCGTAACAAAAACTAGGATGGGAGAGAGAGCTACTTTTTAGTCTTTTTGGGACATCGTTTCATTGTACCGAACTACCGGCGTGGAACTACTCGTAAAGAATAATACCTGCCCGAACGGATTACTCGTCATGCTATTTGCAGTCGACTTTTTCTTCATCAAAACATTGGGAGCTACTTGTTTCCTTAACCATGAACGCACGTGTTGCTGCGGTAAAAGACGTTCTTAATCGGTTATTACGATTTTTGGTGGTTACTTTTTTTTATTGTTTCCGCTTCCGAGAGCACGATTGTCCTCCGTAGTAGGAGCATTTTTAAAATAACAAAAATAATTTTAGAAAAATGCCGGAAAAATGTGAAACATCGAGTGACCTTCTGAAAAAAAGCGCATTAAAAAAACAATTTGGTCGGATGCTGTCTAAAATTCCATTTCTGTATCCGTTACTATAAAAAATTCAAAGCACGCGGACTGTGTTTATGGGCAATAATAACGTTCCGATATTACTGTTAAGTTATAAAACCGAAGTTCCATCACGCAGCTTTTTAACGGTTACACGAAAACCACTCTACCCCGAATTGTATTTACCAAAAGCAGAGATTGTTGGGTATTAAATCTCACCTCTTTTTTTTTTCTTCATACACTAATTAATTGCAAAACGTAAACATGAGCAAGATTATATTGTTTTGTTACAAAGCGAGGATGGTGTTTAACTGCAGAGTAGAATAATTTATGTTTTACCTTGCGAGGCAATTAACATTATCATGTTCTTTTGTGTAAGCGTCAACTAAAGAAGCGCAAGTTCTTATCATTTCATTCGAGGAATTTCGAGTAATTTTAATGCAATAAAGAAGAGGGGGATGCTTTATTATATACTTAATGGGAGCGGAGATGTGAAATGAAACCCAAAAGTATTAACTTACGTTTTTTTTCTTGAATTTAATAAAAAGTTCGCACCATTACATGTAAACCATGGTAACATTAAGAATACTGAATTATTAATTATTATGTTAGTTACTTTATACACAGACATGTTATGGATATTTGACATTTAAATTGTTCTGTAGTAATTACAGGACGATTACTTTTTTCTCACAATTTTAACTACTTAATACAATATGTACAGTCTGACGGGTCAGTAGGTACAAATATCTACACATAACTCTAATAAATATAAAAATAAATAACTCATCTCGTGTTATTAGCTTATTGTTTTTTCTCATTTGTTTTCTTTTTCTTTTTGAAATTTACAATATAGACAAACAGTTTAAATCCTTTAATAACAGACCCGATATAGTCTCGTCAATTTATGTACTACGTAATTCGTACTACGAGTACTCAAATTTCAATTTTTCTTTTTTTATAACAATTTCATTAATTAAAATAAAATAAATAAAAACGAAGAAAACAGTGCATTACAGAGATGTCCTAATAATGACTAGATCTGAAAACATGCGGGTCAAAAATCATAATTCAAGTTAGATACTAATTAATTATAGGTAGTAAATAATAAATTCCCAACTTTTAATTACTCACTTAAATTAACAAGCTATATGCGACGACCTTTCAATTTTTAAATAATAAATTTTCACCAATATTCCCTCCCACGTATAAAACGTAAATTACTTCCACTTTATATTGACAATCTGGTTAATCCAAATAACTACACTTTATTTCTTGATAGACTCGACACAATAAAATTTTCTTATCCAACCGAAAACTGTCTCATAAAAAATTTCCAAGATGTTAAATTTCAGCATACTGATTTAGGCAATAAAAAAAATTGTACATTGTTAGGACATCGACTGTGTAAGCGATAAACGAAACGTAATCGACCAAATCGAACTCATTTTAATGTCAATAAATAGCACCTACAGGAGGGAATTACGTGTAACATTCGTTTAACGATCACATTTACGAGTTAAAAATAAACGTTGCAGCCGTGCTGTTTTTGGGGTAGTGTGAGATACTCAAAATAAAGAGTTCTCATGCAATCAACTGAATTTCATTTATATAAACTTACAAATATTTTCAGTAATTTGCTCTTTCTCAGTCTTCTGACAGTGTATACTTCCGCATGTATTGGATGCTTAACCTAGGCTAACTATAATATATACAAGAGTTCTGTTTTCTGTTTCTTCTTTATATACATGTCTGTTGTTTGCCGAGAACTCCATTATTAGATTCTGAAGCTCCGATATCACAAAATTTATTATAATTTTAACACATAGTGTTGTTAAGTACGTATTTACGTGTTGCTCTCGTTAATCTCACAGCACTGAACACAATGAACAACCGTTTCATTGTCGATTTGAGCAATCTTTTTTTTATATTTTTTATATTAACTTTTTTTTATTTCGAGCTCTCACTTCGGAAACACACGTTTAGGAACATCGAGTCTTTGGTATAAAACGGGGTAAAAATATCTTAGACGTCGGTACCACAGCCTTCTTGATATCCTTCATCGGGAGAGTTTCGGTTATGAGTCAGCGCTCTCTTCAGGGCGGTGACGGGCGGTAGTACAGGAACTCCCCCTTTCTGCCACACCCTTAAGGTCTTCGCGTTCGTCGGGAGGGTTATTTGAGTCGTCGAAGTCGTCACAGCAGTCTCCACTTTTGGTTCCACTATGGGTAGCCCGTAGTCCGAGGGATATCCCACCGTCCTGTTGCGGTACTCTAACTCCTCTTCCGATCCCCCTGCACTCATACCATCTCCCATAATTGGAGTCTTGTCGTCGTAATGGAAGCCGGGGTTGGTGGCACTCATGAGTCTTGCATACGTTTCCGTATCTCCGTGTTCCCACAGACCGGAGGGATAAAGCGAGTCGACATTTCTACTATATTCTCCGCTTCCAGGACGCTCCAGCGCTTCCACGCTGTAGGCGTCTTCTGATGTTGCGGGTCCCACCTCACCCCCGTCTAATATTTTGGTGTCGTTTATCAAATCGGGATTATTTCCGGATCCTGAGGAAGGAGATACGAAACAAGAGCCCGGATTAATTACACTTCCATTGCCATTATAATGGCTGGTAGTGTAGGAAACGTCGTTAAGACGCGGTGGTTTCTGTACGGGATTACAGAAGTTTAAGTCGTTAGGAATTTTACGTTCGGTAAAAGACGAAGTTTCGTTGTTAGGAGTAGCCGGGGATGCTGCCGATTTGCCGTTGGGGATACCTGATCCATTGACAACAGTCACTACTTCTATCTGTCCGGGCGTCTTGCTTTCTGAGAACGGCATCCTCCTGAGACGCACCAACAGCACCAGGATCACAAGCAGTATAAATAGGATCAAGATAACGAGTGCCGCGCTGAGTCCCGCGATCTGTCCGCTCCCGAGGGTGACCATACCGGCAGCTCGCATGGACACACGAACTGTGAAATTCGCCTCTGCATTGCCGGCACGATTCTCCGCTACACAGTAGAATTCACTCGAATCGGTCTCTTGAGCATTTGTCAGCACTAGATGGCTGTGTTTCTGAAAACTGCCCTCTTCAAATATAAAAATTTTCTGGTGCGAGCTGAATGCGGAATTGTTGACGAGTAGTCGGCCGTTCCAGTACCAATTAATGTGAGCTGCAGGTATTGCGTTAGCTTTACATACGATCGTGATGTTGTCACCGGTATTAGCTTCGATGTATCTGCTAACTGGTAGAATATCTGGTTTACAGGCGTAATCGTCCACGTGCAATTCCGCAAACGTCTTGTCAATCACTCGCTCGGGACCGCCACTACATACGGGAGCAATTATCATGGGAATATTATGTAAGGTTAACCACTCTTTCACAGGTCGCATTCTACAATCACAGTGCCACGGATTGTCTTGCAATTCAACCCCATGAAGGCGACTCAGGGTTTGCACCGTCTGGAGTCGCAACTCCGTTAAACGATTACCGTTCAACTTCAGCTCGAGTAATTCGATTCCGTCGAAAGCCTTAGGCGCCACCATTTGAAGTTCACAGTACGAAAGATCTAATTTAACAAGTCCCGGCACGGTTTTAAATGCTCTACTATCAATCTTTTGTATGGGATTGTGGGACAATATTAAATCACGCAGGGACGGGATATCTTGGAAAGTTCCCGATGGGATCGCAGTCAGCAAATTATGAGACAAGTCCAGTTCGATGAGGTTCGTTAAACCCTTAAACGCTAAATCATCAATTTGCCCTATCCGACAGCTACGTAGGAAAATCCGCTGAAGATTCAGCAGGCCCGCACGGAGGAAAGTCTCCCGCGACAAGATTTGCAAATTATTACCGGACATATTCAGCACTTGGGTTTCAGAATCAACACTTTCGGGGATGGTGATTAATGCACGGTCCATACACTCAACCGTTTGCTTTCCACCTTTCCACTTACAAGTACACACTGTGGGGCACGTGCCGCTCGTTCCGAGGCACATGTCCAGCCGCATTAATAAAGCAGTCAAAAATAATAACAGCCAGGGTTCCTGGCGACTCGTTAACCACCTCATTTTAATTAAAAATCCGGTTTTAGCACTTGTAATTAATCAGTATCCGTTTGTAAGAGTTCATAGCTCCTTCTAATTAAAACTCCGGAATATTATCCGAATAAGAGCCGCAATATCCATCACGGTTAGAGAAGATTAATTATAGCTTGTCCCTGAGGAGCCTTCCACATGATACATGCGAACCACTTCTTCGCCGTCCGCGCATAGACTAACGAAAGCGCCTTCACCACTCCAGGCCCGCGCCCTCGCGCCCTTCTTACCGCGCCGACCCGTTGCGCACTGCTTCACAAGTAACCACCGCATCACCGTGGTACTGATTTTTGCTTCGACCCACAGAATGATACTTATTATTACAATCCTGTCCTGACATGTAGAAAATCTTCTACTTGTTTATGTACATTTCGAGTCATCTTCCTTTTTAATCGGTTTTTGTAATCGGCGTAACTGCTAGTTGTTGCAAAACAAGATGCGGGGCTATGATTCATGTAACCACTCTTGTGCATAATGTTTACGAATTGTGATTTAAATTATGAATGAAAGAAACGCTGAGAGTAAAGTAGGAATTTGATTTACAAAAAGGATGGCTTGCAAAAATATAACAATTTTTAGTTGCCGTTTTTATTTATTATTATATAAAAGCAAATAGTAGTTCCAGCTTAAACTTAATTATGATACAATTTCAACTTTTGTAGAATATTATTATTATCTTGCTCTTATTTATATTTGTTGAAAGGAGTTCACGTGGGCGTTACGTGGGAGTATTTTATATAAATGCACCAGGGTAACAAGTGGAAAAAGTTTAGTAAGTGGAAGTATTAGGTCACTTTATCATTCAGTTGCTTGGAAAAAATAAAAACTAGAAAATCTAAAGATGCCCATTAAAAAAATATTTAATCCGGCCGTGTTTGTAGATTTGTTTGTAACAGAATTTTGTTTTTTAACGAGAAAACCTTTTTTATTATTTTATTTTTTGAAATAGGCTCAACGTGTTTGTTTAATATTAGATAACTTTAATACTTTATAGATACATTGGAAAATTATGTAAAATAAATTGGCTTTTATTAAATTAATTTTTCAGGCCGACATATTTAATAAATATTGTCATGGTAATAGTGAATTTTGTTCTAAATTCTTGTAGATATATTTTTATTCTTTCTAGAATTTTAAATTTAGGTAGGAATATTTTTGGCAACACAATGGTTTAAAAAGAATGAAGCATCGTTTTTTAAGAGAAATTCCACAGAAACTAAAGTAAAATATAAACAAAAAACCTCTACGTTTAGAATAGTATAAAATGGAAGCATTTCACCAAAGGGTGTACTTAAGATTACAGTTGGTTTTGAGTCATACCTGCAATCGAAATAAAATGCAAAGAAACAAAAAACGTATAGAGCGGCAACCTATAAAATAAAAGGTTATCGTATTTCATTTCAATGAAGTCATACGGTCACTACATGACAAAGCGATCGTAAAATATAATACGGCTAAACTTTGTTTCAGATCTGCCGAAATTGAGAAAGTGCACTTTACATAAAATGCGATCGATTAGAAAGATGTTTATGTAAACAAAATAAATAAAAGCCATAATAACAATCATTCGAGAAGTAGGGAAATTTAATAGCTTCGGTAACCATCAGTATCGGAAGTTTATTATTACATTTACAAAATAAAATTTCTGTTTGCTTTACTTAATATTATTAAGATTGAATAAATACAGTGTTAGTCTCATTTGCGGAGTACTATCTACAATAGGTTCATTTCTACAATTGACGAATAGTTTAGTTACATTATAACTGGTAACTGAATTATCATAGACTGTAATCTGTCGCCCTCCACATTCTACAATATTTTAATAAATCATCACTACCACCAACTAAAATTGTTTTAGTATCAATCTTAAGTGTCTTAATTATCTTGTCAATAGCAGTTTCAAGTTAGGGCTACCAAGTTTAGCATAGTAATATCTTTTAGAAACTAATAAGGTAATGCATCTCTTTTACGTAAGCGTTTGTTGTCCTTGTCCGAGATCAGCAGTTAGCTAATCAAGTTTTTCTCATTCTCTACTTTAAAATTAACTCTTGTCCTACACTACCCAGTCTGTCAATCCATAAAAATGATTAGGAAAGAAAGTTTCACTATCCAATTACGGTATTTCCTATTAATCTATCCTGACCAAGATTCTTCCGTCAGGATCTCCTTAGAAATATGTGATCAAAACAGTCAAATGAGTAACAACCTTAACATTCAAGTTTAAGTACTTCTTCAGTTTGGGGTCTCTACAGTTCTCTTTCCTACAGCTATTCAGAATTCCAAGCCTAAAACAATGATCAAAAAATAAAACCAAGCAAAATTTTACCTAGAGGAACTAGTTACGGCCAAGTTTCAGATGGTTTTCGCTTCAGTAAGTTTGTTATTTATTTCTAAAATAGTTATTTTTGTATTAAGTGTGGGAAATCAGTGGTTTTTTGTAGCGCATGAGAATGTCATTTTTTTGCCGAGACCGTTAGGCGATGAAAATGCAAAATAATAAAATATTAATTTGCAGCATTAATAATCAGTTACCTAATGTGTCATTTTTGTTTTTCTTCTCGCCCATGTGCCTGAAATATATTTTTTGCGCACACGGGTGTAAAATATATATTTTGCTCTAATGTGAAAAAATGATAAGCTTCCCGTATCCTTGGCAAAGCTTAAATCTAACCTTTTTTTGACGGTTGTAGAAAAATACAATAATTTATTTATTATTAGGATAAATTATAAAATTGAAAGCCTATCTCGTTTTTATGCCAAAGCCCACTTCTTACCTTGCGCATCATGATCTTGATAACTCTTACATTTGCATTCTAAAATTAAATTGCTTAATTGATTTTATCTTCCAGCAGTCATTATACATTTCTTTAGACAGTAGTACCCAAAATTCTGCTGTTGGTCTAGCTTCCGGTAAATTTGGTGAGTTAACACTTTCTGGTACGAATTCCCTATTTCTTTGCCTCAACTACTCTCGAGTGCTTTTGGCATATACTGAAGTAATTAATATCATAATGATGTTCTTGAATAAACATTGTCAAAATTGAAAGGCATTCGCTTTGATAAATACCAGCAAAAGCTAATGAGTCTCTAATAACAGGTGTTGAAACAAGGAGTTTCATTTCAAATTTTACTTTGCACTTGAATTTTGCTTTGCACTTGAATTTGATATGTATAGAAACGCCTTTTGGGTTAGTTATGTAAAAACCATTATTTATTGGATAGTGTAAGGTATTCCTTGCCGTCATGACGCAACTTTTTTCATCTTCGCACCCAAGCATGTCGTAACACATTTTTGCAAAGATGCTTTCTTTTCCATAACTATTAAACAGTTGACAAAAATTAAATACAGAACGTACAAATTAATTGGAGTCTCAAATATAGGGACAAATTTTCTTATTTCGGGAAATCTGTGGACAAACTGTTTAGATGGTGACAACTCAGTGTTGAGATATTTGAAAGATTTGGTGGTTGCTTTGAAACAGAAAAGAAAAAAGACAGAAGGAAGCTGATGCATTAGTAAAGAACTCCATATCACTTTTGCATTACTGGCCGGGTGTCACAATCTCAACACTAACTCCAAAGACCTGTATTCTGAACAGATCATTCTAATTATTTAAGTAGCAACGAAAACACTTTAACTCAGCTATTTGCAGATTACAAGTGATGAAGTCGCTTTGAAAGGAAAAACGGAGAAAAAAAACTATTACATGAGCAAAGAGCATAAGAAGTAACTTTTTCTCGAATCCCATATCCCTTTTGTACTACTGTTAACGTATTTGGTATCATAATCTTAGAAGTGCGAAAGAAAATGAAGATTAGCGTTTAGATTTGTACGACTTTTGGGCCTGCTGTCTGAAAGACTTCTAGCTGCGCTTGGCGTAACCTTTAATACCGGTACGTCGAGCCTTTTTGTAATGAAAGTATCTGAACCTTCTAGACATCAACGAATATTACATACTGATTACGAGTATCAAGACAACTGTGATAATCCTTTATTAGCGTATTGGTATTCCGACAATGTTGTTAGTCTAAAACTGTATTTCTCAACTGGTGTGTCACTAAACGATGTTAAATGCCTCGCAACGCTAATCAAGAAATGTTTATGATAAGATTCAGATGAATGAAAATGAAATTTGCTGTCTGAATAATATCCAGGTCAAAACCAAATCGTGACGGATAAAAAATCGAATTTTCTAATTTTTCTTGGGTATCCATATCTAATGACTAGACCTTTGAGAGTGAAACTGTCTAGGTTTATTGGTAACTCATAAGCAAAAATAAGACAAAATGTATGATATGGTTTACGCTTCCAAATGGGCTTATAATGTAATTAGCAGAATCCTTTCCAACAAGCGTTTTGTCAAAATATCAAGCTGAGCTTCACATCACACATCGAGCCTGTATTTTTCAGATAATTCTTCAATATCAGAAACACTGCTAGAGGTTAGGAGATTCATAAACTGTCATTTGCATGAAGACGGCCATGCAGCTAAACTAAACTAACTGTTGAGCAGAAATTTAATCAGACAATCTAGGTTTGACTTTTGAACTGAATTAAACTGTGATACTTTCGCTGATTAGATTTGGCGGCTTTGAAATAGCTTCTATTTGAAGTTTCTTACCCGTTCCTATAGGTCTTCATTTTAGACATACAGAAGATTGAACGCTGACAACTTTGAGTTGGGCACTTTCATTTTCCGCCATTTGAATTTCAGTTATGAAGGTTTTGCACTAACAGTTTTATTGTTTCTAAGTTCTTCGGTTTCACTTAGGTTAGAAATTGTTTTAATTGCTATGTTCTAACCACTAGAAATAGAAAAAAAGGTTTTGAGTTCAAATAAGTCATTTTCTGATAATCCATGTAAAACAAAATAAGTGACCACTAAAACACTTGGAAACATTGGCATAAAACTAAAGAGAACGAGGAAATTTGATTTCTAAAATAGTCGTGTTTCAATAATTTATTGTAATGTCCAAATTTTTCTTGGCTGGCTTTTTAAAATTACTGATTGTACCATCAAATTAATGACTTGAGTTGTTCCTTCTAAAAAGTGCATGAACGCTTAAGTATTTCTAAATTTAAATTTGTGCCTTGTTGTCATTTCGAGAATACCGAGAAAGTCTATATAAATAGGCTGTGGCCTTGCCGTGAGACAGATAATTTTACCGTATACGAAGAAAAATATAACAAAAAATTGTTTTTGAATTGAAAATGAAATTAAGGTTTGGGGTCGTTACTCATACTATTAGTTGTGCGCTTCATATTCCATTTACATATTGTTTACTACGTAAAGATAGTTTTTAGAGAAAAAATCGAAATAGAAATACATAGAAATGAACAGGAGTCATTATTTCTGTTTTGCAATGCAAAATATTAAAATGAAATTTGTTGTTGTTGGTTTACAATGATTTGTTATGGAGTGATACCTACCCTGTTTTTAAAATAAAGAATTCCTGTAATTTTGTTTATACAGTAGCTTTTCTAGATTAAGAAATTATTGGGTTGCAAATAAACATGAAACGTATGAGTTACTATTTTACGAAAAAAGTTTAGTGGCTTACATTCTTTTAAGTAAATAGCCTTAGGAATTTTTGTGGTAAAATCTAGATTAAAATCTGGTTCTTGCATGAGTAAAAATGTTTTCCGTTTTTGCTGACTGACCATGACCCTGATTATGTAGTATACAAAAAATAAATCAAATTTACATATACGTCAAAGCTCTTTTATGTTTCTAAAACATTAAAATATTATTAGACGAATATCCTAGTGGTTATGTAATTTAAAGTTTATCTCTAACTGTAGGAAATGCTTTCTTATGTCATGTCATGTCCATTTTATTTTGTAAACATCGCTTTCAACTATAAAGTCGTCTTCCAGTTGGACTTTTTATAAAACTTACTACTAAGAAACTTTTTAAAGCGTTTGTATACTTTTTACTACGTTGTAGATTTTTTGTACAACGACTGCACGCGATGTGTGTGGGTTTTATTAAATGTGTATATAGCAACTAGACAGCACAGTATCCACAAAAATTACCTGTAATTATTCATAAGTTTGTTTTTTAGCAGAGAAAACAGATTGCTTTTTTCAGTAAATGAAAACATTGGTTTTTAAAAATTCTTTTGTTATCTTTAAAAATATACCTCCCGAGAATAAACCTTTTAATGACAGAACGGTTCTGCTTCAGTTAACTGATAGTACTAAATCATTAAATTTATTCATCATCCAAAATGCACTTTGGTTTGCTACTCTATCGAATATGTTGACTAAAGTGATGTAAACTCGAAATGCTGGCACACAATGGCTTATTGACTTAAGCCGATTATATCGATTTGATTGCTTTAATTAATTCAAAACGTAACATCCAAGTTATGATACTAATTATTATTACACGTTGTTTGCTTTAATAAATTTTTAAATAACCTAAAAGTTTTTAATGATTGAGTAATAAAGTTTGAAGCGCGAGATTGTTTTTTTTACGAAACTCATTCAAATTGTAATTAATTTCAAATATAATATTTGAAATTCAAATAAACAAAAAAAATGTCCCGATTCACATCCTCGCTTTTTCTCATATACATAATATAATTAACTCATTCTTGTTAATTATTTTTTACGAACAGGGCCTAGTTTTGACATTCCAAATGGTAAAGAGTACAAACATTAATGTAATAATTATGGAAATATAATACGAAACAGAAGACCACTGTTATTCCAAGAATCCTATTAAAATCTAAAATTATTTCTTTTCTTTTATGTAAATTGCTTCCGGAATATTTTGCCAACTCTACAAAGATACGTACTTAACCGGAACTTACATTTCCTGTGACCGTCCTTTAAAAAGGATTCGTCATGAATCCGCATTTTCTTGATAAGCACGACAACTTACCTTGTTTGTTTCATGATATGAAGTCGCTTTTAGTTAATTATAGGATATTTTTAAAGGCGTTGTACGACAAAATGAATTTCAGTGATTAAACTGGACGTAAAGGCTAAGTACCTCGCTGTGTGTGCTAAAATATTTGTTTAAAATTAATTCTTGTTTACTTAAGTTATGCCACTTTGCTAATATTTAATTAACAAACTTTGTAATAGTACGATCGTGGGAATTTATACTACGTTTACCTGCATTTCTATAAAAAAATACAAAACCTAATTAAGAAAAAAAATTATAACAAAAAACAGAAGGTTTCATATATACAATTATCTTCATTATTTCTTTAATATGATTTTTTACATCATATCAAATACTATAAAAAGTTTTATATGAAATTCGTACTGACGGGTTGTTTCCTTGCTTATTATAATTTTGCTTTTTCACAAAACAAGGGCACGGAAGCGGAAGAAGCGAAATAAAATGTTTAATTTGTATAAGATAACAAAATGTTAGTTTTAGCAGTAGCTAAGTTGAAAAATTATTTTATGCGTTAAATCTTATGAAAATTGCAAATATAATTGGACTTAGTTAAATTTTCACATAAAAACTATAAAAACTTGTCAGTTTTCGAGGTGTTTACAGATTCCCAGTAAAAATTACAATTTAATATGTATAGTTCGTTTAATACAGTCGAACTTCGATAATGCGAATTCTTTGATTGCTAAGGTAAATAGCTAATTATTGTCTTAATGTAATAAATACCTTGATTAATTGAAAGTTTGACTACTCGATGTTTTTCTTCTGCTGCTTCGAGTAGTTCGAGTTATAGAGGTTCGACTGTACATCGTAAATTTTAAAAATTAAATTAGTATTATAACCGTGCTTTAATTAGTGTGAATCAAGAAAATAAAAGGACAGAATGAATGTAGTGAAGCACATAGCACACATCCTGGTCACAGTAACTACACAATGGCAAAAACACTACTCAGATATTCTGACGATAACATTCAGTCTTGAAAGTTATATTTTTCAAGTTTAATGATCTTAACCTGAAATCAGATATTTTACATCCTCACCAGACTTAATATTCTAAAAACCTTGTCTGGTTCTATTAGTTAATTTTCATTCAGTTGTGTTGCACGGAAACGCCTGTTCTACTATTATCATGGTTAAGTGAGTTTCGAGTAGCAAACGAACCAATTCTGCAATCAGATTCTGATCTTTATTTGAGGTTGAAAGATAAGCTGATAGTTGGATGACCAACTCACTCATTATCAACATCGTGCACAACGTTACGAGTTCTGTTTCATGTAAGGCAGGTGCAACGTGTTTTGGGCGACAGTTGCTTCACTATGATGAAGCTCGTCTTGATCATATACAAGACCATAGTTGGATTTTACGGGTCTCGTTACTTGGGAATTTCCATAGGTGGAAAGCGTGGATTTCTCTTTTCACAATGATCACGTCGCTCGATCTGTAGGGCGACGACGTGACTTTTCCAGAAAGACGACACCTGCTTCATCAGCAATTTGATGACGGCCATCAGTTGGGTCGGGCGTTGCGGTGATGATGATCTTCCATTATCGTTGATCTTGTGTTGACATTTTTTTGAGATCTCAGGAAGTAGTTCTTTTCTTGCTCGAAGGAAATTGACCACATCGTTGCGCAACAATCGATACCAACTTTTGATGTTTATCTACAAATTCTTTTCTTCTTGTTGATTGTTGCGTTGGATTTCTTTATTGTTTGCGGTTAAGGCATAAAACAGGTGAGTTATTTCGTTGAAAGAGAGAGAGGGAAACAGAGAGACTTGATGAATTTTCGTGATTCTTGATGTCGTGGTGTTAGACTAGCTGGTTCTGTTTGCTGAAATCAGATTGATTCTGGATACTGGTCGACTTAGAATGCTTAACTGGTAAAGAGTTGGTAAAGTCAATTGGAGGCCTGGGAATCTGGGGTGAACTTTTATAGCTGATCCCAGTTTAATATGGAAGTGAGGCTGCAAATTGGCCAATAGAATTTTCTAAATAGCTAAAGGTATTCAATATGAATCAGTCCGGCTACTCGCCTCGAGCATTATCTTTCTAGCTATTCGTGACTTTGCAAGTGATTAAACATTAGGGAATCCGGCCAAACTCAAGTCGATTAAGAAAAGTAAAATTAGACTTACTGGGATAAACCAGAGTCTACTTAGCTTAGAAAAGTCATACTTTTTACAAAACGGTCGTTTCTCGTCCAAAAGCTTTAGCATATATTTAAAAAGAAATGATTACTCTATTATTGAAGAGGCTGTGAAAAGCTAAAGTATAGTATGTTCAGTTCACCCATGCAAAAGTTTTGGAAGTGCTGCTTTGCTTTTAATTTTATAGACTCTATAAAGATTTCTTCATTTGTGGGAAAGTTTGAACAAATTTCATCTTTACCAAGGCGTTCTTTCACGTCATTGCAATAGTCAGAACAAGTAATCTTACACTTTTTATCATTTTAGGACTCTTTATGTGTACATTGTTAGGAAAAGAAACTAATCTGTTAGATTTGGACGGACTCGACTCATCCTAACGGTAATCAAAGAAAAGTGATATTTGGTGTTCTTTTCAAAAACTGTACGTTTTTTTGACAGATTGACAAATATTGGTCTGTATTTTCCATCCCCTAATGTCTAGTATCTTTTTTATATCTATAAAACGAAATCCCTCCATTTCATCTAGTTCTCGTCTTTTCTAATGCAATTTTTTAGTTAATTTTGGAAGTATCTGCTCTTTACAATAAAATGAATAAAAACGTTAGCTGGCTCTAAACGCTTTTTTTTTTAGATCGTAAAAGATACGGACACTACACTACAAGAAACAGTATAAGACTCCTTGTTTCGGCCAAAGGCTTTTAGGTCAAGTTCAGTTTTTCCCAAAGCTATAAGCTGGACATTTTAAGTTTGTATTGTTCGCAACCTCTTCCAGACCTGTCATGTTTATATTAGTTAAACCAAGCCAATTGTAAAGATTCTAGGTTCTAAAAGGGTGCAAGGGGGATTGTAGAACTGTAAACTGCAAATTTAGAAGTTCATATAGTCAGAAATGTTCAAAAACATTGTGTGACTGCATAACTCAGCCCAGTGTCCGAGTCTGAACAGAACTAAGCCTATTTCTAAACGGGTTTAGATTTTAGAACCTTCAGAACCACATGAACTGGGATTAAAATGGATATTGTGATTTATGTAAAAAACATAGTACTGTAAACTCTAAACTAAGACTGTAAATCTAGGAGTTTACGTAGTTAAAAATGTTGCGAAGATTTATTTCTAGTCATTCCACTACATTCCAACATTTAGTATAGCACTTTCAGCTTTCAGAACACAGATATGCAGTCCTTCCAAAAGACCTTATGCCTCCCCTTACCTATACTTCTACTTCTGTTCCCGAGGCTTTTTCATATAGTATAATCTTTGAACAATATCTAAAGGAGCACTTCTACTTTAAATGATTTCTTTAGGCTTTCTTTTGGATAATCTATGTCTATCAGACCCTAACTATAACATCAAAGTGTTCTGTATTTCTTCTTTGTTTCTATTAGCAATAAGTGAACTTTACAAGAGATTCTTGAGTTGTTGCAGCTTAAGTAAATCTTTAGACTGGAAAATGTCGTCATCATTGCAGAACGGTTACCGATGGAAAGAACAGTTCAACTAGTCGAAGCATCACTGGTGCTCTTTATTGAGTGAGTGTATCGAAAAGTTTTGGGAGCTTAAAGGAAGGAAAAGGGTTTGCAGTCGGATAATACCAGTAGTCCAAAAATAAATGACCACTTCTGTTAAGTTTGATAAAAGAAGTATGTTTGCCTAGTATGAAATTGGGTAACGTTCCTGATACAATAACTCTGTGCTCTACTGTCTTGGCCCTCAGCTTCGAGACCACATCGTAGTTTGAAGTACTGTGCTGGAAGAAGGTTTGTCATTCCTCTTGGGAATTGAGTACATTAAGTTCCCTTAAATTACCAAACATTTTTCTAGAAAAGAATTCTATTATTATGCTTATTTAAAACATTAGAATCGGCTGTCAGTCGGTGATGCATATTCTCTTGGTAATCGTAGGTATATTTGTCAACGTCTTTGCATTTGGTCTGAATTTGAATCTTAGCTTCCTAAGTAATTCTTTTGGCGTATCCATCTTTTGGATTGCTGAGTTCTTTATGCCGATGAAACGTTATCTCCGTCAGTATCCTGATTATGTGATACAGAAAAGTTAAGCTAAAAAGTAATTCTTTAAATTAATTTCTCTATTATTATAAATCATATCATCTACTCGTATTCTGCTTTGGAGTTGTTATATGAACTAACTAATTTGCTAACTTTCAAAGATCAGCATGGTAGAGACTATGTGATCGACTGTGAAGCGGTGATGCCAAAATGGGTATAACACAAATTAGTTTAAACTCATTAAACAATTAATATGGCAACTGTTAACCTCAGTTTTATGAAAACTCGGAATCACAAAAATCCGTTTTTGAAATTCAATATGGATAAATATCCTAGTTTCTAGTTGACTTAAAAAGTGAAATTTTTATAAAAAGTAGAATTGTCTTGTGAGCATCAACTGCTTCTAAAGCTTGCAATTAATGCCTGATTGTGTGCTGCTAAATCAAAAACCCTTGATAATTCAAAACCTTAAGGTTGTCTCGTTTCATTCATAATTTCCGTATAAATAGTTTTACTTTTCAGCATTATTGGAAGAAAATCTCTTTAAAATTAAAAACGCAAAAGATGTAAAATCAAAAATTCGAGCAACAGAGGAAAATGAAACAAAAAGCAAAAACGATGCTGAATTTAAATTGTATGAAGAGAACAGGATATTATTTAATATAAATTGGAAAGTGAAATAACCAAGAGACCAAGACATCAAAAAAGAATAAAGGAAGTTAAAAAAATATACTTTTCAAGGCAAGACATCAACTTGTAAGCAAAACAGAGACATTACACAGGAAGAAAACTAGAATTAAATAAAAAGAGGATGCTGAATACCTGATTGAGATGAATTTTTGTACATGCAAATAACATGATCGTGGGAACGAATATAGAGTATCTTCACATTTGTATCACAAAAATCCAAACAAGAAAATATTTAATAAAAAAGAATATTTCGTATACAATTATCTTCATTATTTTTTTGTTTAACTTTTTCAGCATTGTTAATCTCAAATGATATAAACATTTTTAATTGGAACCTATACCGGTGAGCTATTTCCTCCATTATTTTTATGTTTTTCAACAAAACAGCAGCACAGTCTACTAATTTCGCAATCAATTATCGATTTTACTTAACGGATGTTCGTCAAGCAAAACCGAAGTTAGAAAAAAAATAATCGACGTGTCCTGTTCTTTGTTTAAAATAACGAATCGTTAAACTCAAAGAATTCCTTTGTAACATTTTTAAATATATTCGATGCGTTGGTGTGACTAGTTTTTGTACGATGGTCATTCAAATGTGGCTAATCCCACATGAAGAGCGACGAAACTGAAGGCGGTTGTGGTCAGACTCGACTTGCTCTCTAGCAGACACATCCGGTGCAGGTTTCAGAGACAGAAGAAACACATATAAATATTTATGCCTCGAAAACGTGAACTGCAGGTTAAAATTCTCGACGCGATTGAACAATACATAAAAAATATGCGAAAAAATTCGTCCCGCTTTACTTTATTTATATGCAGCACCAAGTACTTTAATATCTGGACTTAATCCAACTGGATCTACTGATGAGTACTTTGAAAAAAGTTGGGTATTAAATATGGATCTGCGCTTAAGCTTTTATTTGTTTTTCAGTTCGTATGTAGGTATAATATTGGATTAATTAAATTATTGCGCTGGAGTTTTCGCGTGAAAAATATTTATCAGTATCTCTTTTAGAGAGGAATTTAAAATCCGTTTTTTTTTCAGTCGCTTAGTATATATTGTACGGAAATTGTTATTTATTTTGCTACGAACTCTAGTACAATTCTAGTAGAGTAAAACAAAATGAACCTGAAAATCGTGTTTACCGTACGTCTAGACATACTATTTATTAAATTAAATAATATCTAATCTTTGATAAAAAAAGGAAGAACGTTTGAACAGGTTTGTATCAAAAAAATGCAGAACATGAAGCAATAATATAATATTAAGTTGCAGATAAATAATTAGCGGTGATATTTACCGAAAAGATTCCCAACAAACTAATTCAGGTAGTTTCACTGTTGATGTTCCAAATTAATATGGTCATATTGGGCATTTGGTGTAAACTATCGTTAGATCTAGTAAAACATAAAGGTTATCGGTTTTGGTGTTCTGTTTACCTCTTCTATCGCTGCTAGCCCTAAGTTAGATTACCAACTCTAGCATACTTCTGTAAGATAACATTTTTAATAATTAAGCACTGGCTGTTTTGCACGAAACTGTTTGTACATTCTTTCATTCTTGTACATAAATATTAAGTTTCAGTTGTTTGAAATCAATTTCGTGTAGTGTTTTATTCCATTTCCTATTGTAAAATTAACTGCCCCATACATTCGAATTTTGGCCAATCCATCAATGTTAAGAAAGGGAAGTATTAGTGCCTGATCATGAAAGTGTCTGATCTAACTTACACAAATCTTTTTTCTCCAAAAACCTCGACAAAAACCTCTTGGTGAATATAACTGGATTTCGTTAGTACTTTTCACAGTTTGGCTTTCCATAGCTCTTTGGACTCAAAATCCGAAACACCGATCAACATGATCGGCTTCAGACGTTAAGATAGTGAGGCTGCCTCAGGGGCATAAAAGTTAGTTGAAGAGAATGTAGTAGCATAAATGTGTTCCCGTGCTCATACAAGAAAGGGAGTTTGTAACATTTACCCCATAATACGCTGTATTTAATTAGTGGTGCTTGGAACCGAGCTGTGTTCAAAGACCATACAGTAAATGGACTGCTATAATATTAGATATAAGCAAAGTTATTATCTTGCGAGAGTTTCCTCTGTGACTCATTTTTACAGCAAAATCTAATAAAGAACAGACAATAGGCTGTTATGACCTGACTGAAGAAGAAAGGTTATATACTATATGATTCACAATGAGGCAGTGTTTTGCATTCCGTGTTCGGAGGTGAAGCGAGACAGTCGACCACGGGGTCAGAGAGCGTGCGTGTCGCACCGGCGCCGAATAGTACGGAAACCAAACTCAACCATACGGTAGACGGGAGGCTATCGCACTCCACTAGATCCTGCGTACTGGTGGGCACAGATCTGGACCCAACTCCACCACCAACGGAGCGACTTAAGGCCGTACTACTGCACCAACCCTCATCCATCGTCGGACCTGAGAATGTACGCTCAAGGGCCGCGAGCTCCACATAATCAACCACGCTGCAGTAGATGGGACGAAACGGCGGCTCTATTCAACAGTTCAGTACCTGCGCTAGGGGGCGTAGGCCGAACTCCATCAACTCCACCTCATCTCAGCCTTATCAGATCGACTTGGGTAGCTACCTGGACCGTAATTTCCACTTCCTTCTTTACAGCCAAGTCCCTGACCACGAGGCTCCTCAGGGCACCTACTCGAACGTTCCCGGAAATTCGTCGCCTATCCGCCACCGCACTCTCACTTTCCAACAAATCACTTCAACTCTCCCATCCTAATTCCTTCCTTTTAAATCCTCCGCGGCCCTAACCGCGGGGGTTGTGATTTTGAAAAGAACTGTTTTTTCTCCTCCACTAAATCAAACTCCACACTTTACCTTACTCTCATTCAAATTCCTCGACACCTAAATCAACCACCAACACCACTTGGCCACAGCCGTTGTCAGCAATCATCATGGTCAACAACCATCACCGTCATCAATCAACACGTTAACAACCACCATCGTCAAGAATCAACATCAATCTTCAATCAACCCGAAGCCGCCCAAGCTGCCTATCCTGCCTTGCCCAACTCAACTTAACATAATCATCCATCAACAGCTGCTTCACTAGATAATCCAACGAATCAGATCGGCCTCCAACACAACTCCATTTGACTCCAGGCTTGAGAGACGCATAGGCGTCTAAAGTCGCTGCGCCTTCGGCACAGCACCCTTCGATGGTTTAAAGTGTTTTGGTGTTTATTGCAATTAATCTGTGCTCTTTAATGTTTTGCTTTTGGCCACCACATCAAAGAATATTCTGAAGATCAGTTAGACTTTCTAAGTTAACTGTAGAGGATGGAATATAATCAGAAGTGTTCTTTTCAGCAGTGGGTCTACTATTTGTATTTCTGCACTGCATCCCAAAATTGTAACCAGATGCAATAAATTTTTATATCCGGAATTATGAGTAATTTAAGTAACTTGGACTTGTGTTTGTTATTATGATCGACAAGTTGTCTAATTATAATTTTTTCTATACCAGTCTCAAATTCAAAATTCGAGTGTTTATGTCACTATTGCAGGACAATAACTACCATTTGAAAGAATTAAAGGTCATAATTTTAGTTTTGCAAATGTACAATTGCAAGTAATATACATTTTTGCGGAGTACAGCAAAAAAAAACATTAAAAACCGGAAGCGATGCATTAGTCATGGAAACTTGGTTCTGCTGCATCAAAATAATCGTTTTCCCGAAAACGTGTATTGAATATTACAAATTCTGATTTGCTATAGCAAAGAACTATAATAACCCAAACTTAAAAATTAAGTGCTCATTTTCTCTCTATAAGACAATCTTCCACGAACCTGTGAATCTTATCATTATTTCTTCTTGAGGCCAAAACATTGTTTTGCCCAAAACGGAAGAGTAAAATCAGGAAATCCGTTGGTAGAAAAGCAAGACTTTTGTAACACGCTTTCCACAGGAATCTTCTATTGGAGATAACTTCGATTCCACATAAAGCCATGGATATCTTCTTTTGCATTATATACCTACATACATAGACAGACATAGCCGACTAATGAAGAGCTCACATTAACGATAAAACTTGAATATTTGGAAATCTTTTGATTATCTCTGCTGAAACAGATTTTACCCACAGACCAAAATTGAAATTCTAAAACTGCTCCTAAAACTTCTTTAAAATGTACTAGCAACTACCTCTTTGCTTAATATTTCTGTATAATGTAATAAAACGATTTCAACCATAATCAATTTTCTTAATCCTCAGGTATCTCAAATATAATAAATTGCTATCAAGAACGGTAATTAAACCTTGCAATATCTTACTATAGTTCGCAAAAATACAACGTTATTTAATAGCTTATATCATGGTTCAAGATATTATCTGATTTGATATCTGAAACCTACTAATCTAAGCTTCTAAGTCTAACCTTTATACCAAATACATATTTACTTTTATAAGTAAAATTAGTTCTATAAATTTCATAGGTTGTGTAATTCTCTATTGAAAATGGGTTTCATATTTCAATATTTACTACTGTTAGAATCCTTATTATTATTTTCGATAACTAAATTTGTAATCAATAATATTTAATTGGAAATCGTACACGTCTTTATTAATAACTTTGGTGATGAAATTTCACCGCTTAAGTATTCATAAAATAAAATTATATACTAACAAACATAGCGGAAAGCATCAAATAAAACAATTTTAAAAATGCGTCCTGCATTGGTATGATTGTACACGTCTTGATATTCATGCAGACGAGGGCGTCAATACATTAAGCAGATTTAACCGTCGTTTCCAGACTTATTTGCAACGCAAATTGATAAACAATGCTGTATTATTCAACATATACAACAACCCAGCATATCTTACTAAACATGTTCGTCTGTGGGCATAAAATAAGCAAATGAGTCACTCTGGCCGGTTCTTAATGTGACAGTTCGCACCGTAGGTGTCGGTGTTAGAGGGATATAGGTATAAAAGATGAGATACCTGGACAGGACAATGGCTCGTTGGATCTATTCCAAAAGGAAAAATAAATAAATTGGTATAACCTGATGCAGTAAACACTATAAGATATAGAATTGGTTTAGCCAAACGTTCAACGGAACCTGGGGTAGAATGGAGGTGTTAGGATTGTAACCTTGGGTCCTTTGTAATTGGGCACTTTGTTACGAGAAAAAATTCTTTGGATTGATACAATACCTTTTTATGTCTTTAAAACGTTTTCAACGTGAGACGAAGAGAAATAGTAAATCCCTAAAATAAATACGTGGTAGGTGTGGGATTGTGAAATCTTGAAAACTTAACACGGTAATATTCGAATGCGATGCTGTAGCTACGTAATGATTTTGATTTACAATATTAAACAGATAAAGGGATGAGCTCGCAATTCCCACGCATTCTAATAAGTTTGTATAGGAGGAGGTAGGGAGCGAAGAGAATCGCCGCCGTGTCCGATGTAGCAGCAACCCCACACTCTAGACTTTAACGACCTTGAATAAAGAAAACGGTCTTGCTATTTTAACCTTTTTCTGGGCTTCCATTGAAGTCAGATTGTCAGAATTTTTAAATTGGGTCAGATTTTATCGAATTCTTGTTTTAGAAGTAGGTAAGAAAGTTTGATATTCAATGGAACTTTAGAGTAATATAATTTATAAGGAACCTTAAGGAACATAATTATTGATGAACGAACTAGGGTATTTTGCGGCAGATCAGACTTCTCGAGTATATTGAAGTAGATAATTTTAAATTGCAAAATTCAATTTCTTTTCATCTGACTATCAAAACTTTCTTTGTATTTTATAAAAGAGAAAAATTAAGAAAAAAAATTATTCACGACCATTTTCAAAATAAACACGTAGTAGACGTAATACAAATCACATCCCTAGCGGTAATACTCTAGTAAACAACAGAAATTAACTAAATTCAAGTTTTATAGGAATCACAAGCAGATTTGTACGCCTGCGGGCAAAAATGAGAAGAAAGTTTTTTTAAGTATACTACTTACTACGTAAATATTGTATTATTAAAATTCTAAAGACCCTTAAGAAACCGTTAAGAGTGCTTTCTACGTAAACAAAAATAAAATAATGGAATTGCATATACCTGCCCAGAATAATAGAGTTGTGCTGAAAGGATAAAAAGTTAAAGGACACTTTCTGTTCATCAAACAGGATCGTAGATAACTATACCTACGAATTATAAGAAAACAAAAAAAAAGCAAGATGATATAGGCTAAAAACAATTGAAACAAGGAACATATTTTGATTATTGAAGGAATATGTTATACCCACAGTATTTATTACATAATACTGCATAGAGATAGATGAATAAAACCCAGTTTTTGGAAATCCACGTTTATAAAGATCTTCAAGAGCACAAATGATAATTTTGGAACAAAAAGTTAGAACAACAAAATAAAAAATAATAAAGTTCGAAAATGTATAGATATAGTATGCCTCACCTTTTACCTAATGCCCCAGCCTCCATATCGTTTGTCTATTATCGAACGGATTCCGTACATTTATCAACTCTATCAATCTTTAGAAGAGATGTTTATTATAGTTTGGATGATTTTACCTATGGCTGAACTTGATTTAAAGACTACTGATCCTAAGTACATACATGAACTAGCAATGAACGCAATTGAGGAAAGAATCTGTTTTGCAATCAGAACATATGGATACTAACTACCATTGAGGTGAAACACGATGCGAAATTGCCCGAATTGGAAGCACAAAGAATAGGGGCACACAGTCGGAAGTGGAAGACATCAATAGAAGGATAGCCGAATTGAGTCGAATATATTGTAAATATGTTGAAAACCTCAGGAAGTTATAAAAGCAAGGATGGATAGATTAAAATTCTAAAGGACACTTTCGGCAATACGTACTACTTTACTAGCCTACCACAAACAGTAGATTTAAAAAAGAACAAACCTACCGCAGTATCGTTATTATGGTAGGGGACGACATTTGAAAAGTCTCTTATGAACAGTAAGTGAAGAAACTATAGTTATTTGCTATGTTATAGTCTATTCCAAATTTATGTTGAAATTCTTGAATGTGCAACTCAGTAGCTTTTGCGGTTATGACTATAGAAACAATATAAAAACAATGCTTCTTGCAATTACTCTATATGTTACTTGCTATGATTTAAAATAAAAATTTTGTCGAGTAGAGATTTCTTGGAAATTATTTTCTTTGCTATTTGAGTGACAAGGTATTCATGAAGGAAGCTCGCTCTAAAGATGTATTTTATTGGTCAGTTTACTAAAACATAGTTTTAAAATGAATAAAAATGATATTATTTAAACAGAAAAGGTATTCAAACATTGCATAAATAACCCTTTAAAAATGTACTATACTTGATCAAAGTTTGAATTTGATCTTTCTGATCAAATAAATAAAGAAGATACAGAGGTGTGAAGGTAAGTGAAACACACTCTAGGTTCCAAAATAGAATCCATGGACTTAGATAGTTGTTTAATATCCTCGTCACAATACCTAGAAGAAGGTACCAATAACATGCGTTTTGATTTCCTTGAAGAAAATAGACTGTTTCCACAAATGGTTTTATGACCTTAATATACTTTTATAAAAATGGTATATCATTTTCACTAAACCCAGATATCAGTAATTTATCACAAAGCTCTGATAATTTTTGTTTGGAAGATAAAATCTTTTGTATGGCATCATACCTGGAATACCCTTGTTGGATTATCGCCACTGATTTATTCTTCTTTATTAAAAAATTGACAATTTTTACTTTTGAGTTGATGAGAAGTTCTTAATGAATTGTCATAGTTTGTAGTAGCAATTAAATTAATGGTATTCGATGCACATCATAAATTTTCTGGTAAATATCTAGACGAATCAGTACGTAGTTAAACTTTTTGATTAATATGAATCAGCTACACTGACGAATTTTGGTGATCAAAATAGTCTTCCAGGGAATTCCAGTAGGTTAGCTCAAAGTTCCTTATGTGAGTTACATTAGTTCTTTACATTATTTCGAACATTCTTGTCCAATACGTGAACTGTAAGATAATTCTGTTTTGCTGTCCACGGCGATGTTGTAGCTCAAGTCAAAAGGAATAACTCTGCTGAACATATCAATTTAAAATACTTACCTTGGATTTCAGCAGAAATGATTTCAATGTGCATTATGATGGCATCGAAAACGGCAAAATGACCATGAATAGGAGCACTGTGTTTAGGGACTATGAGCCTATCTGCTCATTCACACTTAATCAAATTCTGATCCATAGACTTCGTCAGTAGGAAGTCGCCATTGCATTTTTTAAAGATATTAAAATGACATAATTCATTGTACTCAGGGATACGTCTATAGAACCAGTAAAACAATTTATTTATTTTTTTAGATTTAGCCGTAGAAGTAACAGAAGATTAGCCCAAATTTAACGGTAAAAATTCTTTTTTTGATAAGCAAAATAGATGAGCGATTCACAAAAGACTATTTTAATCATTTTGGGAAAATGGCGAGAAATACCAAAATTTAATTATGTGTCAGCTAGAGGTTTTCACTCCTACCCCAACATCTAGAGAGACGTCTTCTCGAAATGGGACCTTTTCGTCGTGAATGGTGCTTAATGACTCAAAATATGACCCAGATTGCAAAATATCTCTTTCGTTAAATACCTTGAAGTATTAGCTTGGAAAAAAGTTCTTCACTGTACTCAAAAACAATTAACCTAATGGTCAAATGTCTAAAGCACCGCAGAAACCCGTTGTAAAACAATTGAGGGTAGTATGCTAAAATGGTGTTTAATAACAGCAGTTGATGCCTTAAACACGAATTCGAAAAAGAATTCAAAAATCAATCGTTTACGAGTTATAGATGAAAAACTTCGAAA